>JAMBUN010000339.1:0-137206 GCA_030271035.1 Microascus cirrosus | reverse complement strand
CGGCTCAAAATCATTTTTTTTTTTTTTTTTTTTTTTTTTTTTTTTTTTTTTAACACGGTCTCACTTCTTCTGTCGTCCGTCCGGTCCCATACCGCCCTCCCGTTCTCGTATACCCACTTTCTCACTTCAACCCTCTCCAAGTTAATAGGCCCGTATAGAAATCTGTTAGCAGGAAAATTTGGCCTCCTCGGCCCGGATTTGCCCCACGAACAGGGACCAGGGAGAGCTGGGAGGAAACTCCCGAACCCTGATCGTGCAAATTGGGAAAGGATATTCTGCCACTTCGATCCTTGTCCGTCTAGGCCCCGCCGCCGGGCCACCCGGTCGAGGTACATTCGTCGAGGCAACACCTTGCTCCCTCGCTCTCCCCGTCAGAGCGTCGGACGATCTTCTCCTTTCTCCTCGGAGACCCCAGCATCTACCCCGTGGTAAGCGCCATGGCGATCAAGTACCCTTGTCGACTGGAACAATCGCACGTGGGCTTGACCACCGCCCGAGTGCGAGTGTCTTCCTTCTCTAGTTTCCCGATCAGACAGCTGTCGTTTGATCTCGCACCTCTTACCATGGTCTTCATCATTTCAGCAGGGCTTAATACTCGAGAACGGGGTCCCCTTAGCGAGCTCCCCGCCCTATAACACTCTACCGGTCTGGCTCGATCTAGCTAGAGATATTGACAAAGACTAGTAGTCCCGGCGCGTACTGTAAAACCGGGAAAATAGATAAACCAGATGCCACCTACTAAAAACGAATGTGTATCTCGTCACAATACCGAGGAGCTCAATAAACCCGCTGCACCGCTGCACCGCTGCAGCTGCCAAATCCTCCCCCTCTCGCACTTTCCCGGGGTGCACCAGAAGTGAAACCGCAATAATAATATGTAGGCGAGTCAGAGCGTACAGGGATGGACGGAAGACTAAGAATCAACCCTGGCTCCACTGAAGCGGAGGGTCACGCTCCTTGTGCTCCCCCTCCAAGTGTCTGTCGTAACTCCCGGTACAGATCCACCATTCTCATGCCGCGTGTGACCTCCTCGTACATAGCCTAGCTTTCGACCCGAGGTTGAGAGACTTCCTAGTCGTGTCGTGCATTGGGCCACCGACACCGAACTGGCGGCCTGGAGTGGATCCCTACAGGGTTAATCCCTTTCCACAGTCGGCAGGCCAGATGCGCCTTGTCCCTCTGGCGCAAACACATGGATTGAGAGTGCAGGAAGAAACCGGCTCGCTTGAACGAAACGGAAAGCTACCAGCCGTGTCCTTCATGCACATTCCCAACCCGCGCCAAAGCGCAAAACTTCGCGCCACTTCCTTAATCCGTTTCAACAGAGGGTCATATATTCCATCCATGACACCCGCATCTCTGAACGCAACGGGTTCTTGCCCGCTATCGATCATCTACGCCGTCTTCTAAACCGAGCACGCCACTAAACCTTCGTTCGAGACCATTTTAGATCCCACACGAAAAATGGCATCGGCGGCACCCCAGGGTCCTACTGGAGGGGCCGCGGGTCCATCCTCGGGACCTCCCCCGCCGCCGCCGGAAGGATTCAAGTTCAGCGACACGCCGGGATGGCATGGATACCTACAGTGGAACCTGAACGTCACGCTGATCGCGTTTTCGACACTCTTTATACTTCTTCGCCTTGGGACGCGGGCGTTCCTAGTGAAGGCGCTGGGGCTAGACGACGCCATAGGAGTCCTCGCGTACGGTGTGCTGGTATCCTTCTCGGCTCTGGAGATTCGAGCCGTCGGCTTTGGTTCGGGAGCCCATATGGAACATGTGCCCCCGTTCTTCATCCCCAGATTCTTCTCGGTAGGGCCTCCGCATTTTGGAATATAAGACCTGGGGTACGATGTTAATCTATTGTTGGAATAGGCACTCACGACGCAACACCTCATATACTTCTGGGCAGTGGGAATTACGAGATTGGCCATCGTGGCTTTCCTCTTGCGCATGAGCAGCGACAGTAAGACCGTCTTCCAGTGACACGCAGACGACTGACTGACCTTCCACAGAGCTTTATAAGCGTCTTGTGTACGGAGTCGCCGTTTTCATCGTCTGCCAGACAATATCCTGCTTTCTCGTCCGCCTTCTGGAGTGCAAGAACATCAGGTACGTTCTCCGGCACCCCCGCCCGTCATAGTCATGGGATGAAGAAGGCTGACGCTGAATGTGACCGTAGGGATCTCTGGCTACCCCCGGGAAGCGGCGAATGCATGTCCAAGGACGATGAGGCCATAATGATGTGGACACATGCGGCAGCCGGCATTGCTGTTGATGTCGCGCTGTTCGCGCTCCCCATCTGGGTCGTGCAGTCCAAGATGATCTTCTCGGCCAAGATGGTTCGCGTTATTCTCATCTTCTGTGTCGGCCTCTTCGCTGCGATAACAGGGATCGTGCGGCTTGCTATAATGGTGCAGACGGACTTTGCCGAGAATACGTACGCCCCGTCTCTTTCCGAGGACCACCTTGCTCCCAAACGCTGTAGCTGACCCGTTGTTGCAGGACGTTCAAAATGGCCTCTATCGCATTCTGGACTGACCTTGAGGGCCATGTCGGGCTCTGGGTAGCCTGTTTCCCCGCCCTCCAACCTCTCGTCCGACTCGCAGCCTTCCACCTCGGCCTCCGCACCAGCCTCGACAGCACCGGACGCTCGGGACCGACGGGCCCCAGCTCGTCACACACTCCGCACTCGCTCAGCAAGTCGGGATACGTTCGCAGTAGGAACGAGATTGACGAGTACGACGCGGACTCGAGTAAGAGCAGCGGGGCTATTGTGTCTCAGCCGTCGTACGAGATGGACGGGATCTCTAGGAAGCCTGGGATCGGGATTAGGAGAGATGTCGAGTTCGCCGTGTATTCGAGTCGCATGGATACTGCAGAGGATGAGGAGGCGTTGAGAGGGAAGCCGCAGAGGAAGGCTTGGGACTAGCTGGTAGGCTAGCGGGGAAGCTTGGACTCCTCAGTTGAGCATGTACTATCAATGACATTGGAAATTGGGACTAAATGGAACGAACAATGAAACAGATACTGACAGGCAACCGTCTTCAAATGTCTCTACCCGAGCTCACATACTGTCTGGTCAGTAGTGAGCTTGACACAACTGCCTGGTTTGGCTCTTCTCTCCCCGCCAACGGCCCCCGGTTTCTCTTCCCCCGGGGTAGCTTGCTCTATCCTCAGGACACCATGACATCCAGAACAGAACAGAAAAGGAAGGCGCGAAGGAAATTCACAGAGACAGATCCCTCATATTCAGCTGATCCTGATTGCCTGCCACCGAAACATAACATCGCCTCCCCGCCGCCCATTGCATTTAACTGAACGAATATTAAGGCAAGGTTTTTTAATCTTTCCTGGTTCTCCATTTAAGCTTATTCCTCATTCCGCAGACTCCAGGCCGCATGTGGGGAGAACAGGGGCGCATCTTGATACTAGTCACTTTTCTTCCCCTGTCCAGTGGGGCGATGCGTGGTGGGGTTTCCGATCGGTGGGTAGCCAACGACACCCGGATTCGAGCCGGAGAGAACAGCGGGTCCGGCGGACCATTCGGCGGCGCACGGGCTCACAACGATATTTCTTCTCACGGGCTTGGCGGTCTCTCGATATTCGGGCCTTGACTTTCGCTCACATGCCCTAGGTATGGCGCATGGATTGGTGTAAGGTTTTGCTCTGTTACATGACCCGGCGGGCCATAGGGACATTCACATCAGGTGAAACACTGGAGCCTTTGACAAATGAGTGAGGACGTATGTTAGCCATAGAAGATCACTCAACCATCCACGTAGGGAATTTAAGGAAGCTTCGTGTCAGCTCTTCTCTTAACACTGTGGTATTCTATACGATTTCTTGGACTCGGTCGAGTATCAAGTCTCCGTACTTATTGACTCCAGTTCTATACGCCGGGTCACTGCACTTCAGCTTCCCCACCCCCGCCGCCACTCTCTGCTCTACCAAGAGAACAAACAAAACTCGAGATTATGGCAGGCTGATCCTCATCAACCAAGCCCCTTGGAAACCCTGTGGAAAAATACTTTTCGTGGAATAGACAGGGGCGCCGCTCTGTGCCGTTGAAGATCGTGGGTAAAGGAGGGAATCGGGAAGCCATACGCGGGGCCTTTCTCAAGGGAGCTAACCTGCCGGACAAGAAAAAGTTCTCCCTGACTCCATCGTTGGAATGTGAGGATAGAGACGACATAGATAACTACTTCAATGATCAAGAGTATTTTCTCATCTGTGAACAGCCGGAGAGGTCCAGCGGTGGGTGGATGAGCAGCCGAGCTGTTATCTTGCCCGGAACTTTCTGACTCCCCAGTTCCCCTGCCCTCCGACTCTTGGCACGCAATTCCTTGGCCTCGGCCACCCATCTGGCCCGGGTCCGGGTCCCAGTCACGCTACAGCCACTCGGAGCCGGGCCTCCAGAGCGGCAAGAGTCGGGATGGATTATTGGATGTTGTGGAGGCTTATAGAGATAGTACCGATGGTGCGTCGTCAGCAGGATACAACCAGGCTTTCTGTAATAGGTGCGGTACCTACTTGGGGGGTGGGGCCGGCCCGATCCGCGGGGCGGGGATGGTCGGCTGGGCAGGTGGTGCTGTATACCGTTGGAGCATTTGGGGTGCTGTCCTGGGTCAAGATGGTGTGGGACTACTTCGCGAAGTATCACTCCCAACGCTAATAGATACCCGCCCAGCGGAGTAAAGGGATTAGGGTGACGGGTGAGGAGTCGGTGGTGTAAGTCTATATATGTCCATTTTATGGATTGTTCCTACTTCGCCTTCCTCACTTCAAGTTGGTTTCAAGGCTCAGAAAATACGATTATATCGCCGAAACAGTTTTCACTATTGCATCGTAAAGGCTTGAGTTATATGACCATCCCATTTACTCCGCATTTCTGCGAGAATAAATTAGATTCGAGGACAGCTCAATATGTCAGAAATATGGTATGGATATATAATGACGTGCAGCAGCCGTAAAATTGTAACACAGTTTATTGCCCAGGAACTAATCTGGTAAATGTACCGGGACAAATGCCGGACGCGCCTCCACCTTGGCCGGGGCAATATCGAGGGGAATATGCCCCTACCTCCGACCAGTAAGTACCGTTCTTTCCGTCCATAAAACCAAAGAGGGCCACTCTACATTCCGCCTCATTTTACCTGGATTCCCCACTTTCAACGTTCAAAGGAGTGGAGCACACAATTATGGCCCTTAAGAAACTCCTGTTCGCGATTCTCTCTGTTGCTCTCCCGGTGTCTTCCCAGAGCAGCTGGACCACTCTGTCGCCCGTCCCCGTAGGCGGCACACTCCAAGAGCATACCACTGTTGCGCTCTCCAACTCGGTCCTCGCCGTCGTGGGTGGGCTTGTCGAAGGCGGCGATACGACGGCTAACGTGCTTTTATACGACATCCCAGGCGACACCTGGAGGCAAGTTGCCCCATTGCCAGTCCCCCTGAACCACCCCAATGTGGTGGCAGTCAATGAGCATATTTATGTTTTCGGAGGCTTGGGTGGTGAGAGCGGGTGGCCTCCCGTCCGAGATACCTTCCGGTACGACCCTGAGGCGGACCAATGGGAGGAACTAGAGCCTATTCCTGAAGGCAGTGAGAGAGGAAGTGCGATTACGGTGGTCTACGGTGACAGAGTCTACCTGGGAGGGGGCATTCCGGGAGGCACAGAGGAGAGTGTGGACAACGTCAGCATTTTCGACCTCGAGTCGGGCGAGTGGCTCGAGGTACCCGAGGAAGCGGAACACATTCCAGCTCCTCGAGATCACGGTGGGGGCGCGGTCATTGATGGGAAATTTTACGTCGTCGGCGGTCGGGACGCGGGTCTGCATAACGTGAGGGATACGGTCTTTATCCTTGATCTCGAAGACTTGGAGGGCGGATGGATCACTAGCAAGGCGAAGATGCCGACGGCGAGGGGGGGCCTTTCAGTGGCGGCTATAGGGACGAAGATATACGCTTTCGGAGGTGAGGGAAATCCTGAAGAGGGGACTGATGGGGTATTTGATGACGTCGAAGTATACGATACCGAGACAAATGAGTGGGAGGTTCTGGAGCCGATGGACCTGCCGAGGCATGGAACTTCGGCTGCGGCGGTGGACGGCCGTATCTACATCCCTGGAGGGGGGATCGTGGAGGGTGTCGGTGCTACGGATGTCTTTGATGTTTTCAGTCCGTGAAGAGAGAAGGTATGCAGAGTAATATCCACGCAGATGGGGCTATTAAGTTCGCCATCGCCTCCGTTTAAGCAACTTACATACGCGGGTGAGGCCCGTTCCGTCATCTCAGTATCCCACATATTCTAACCATGTGTGTACAAGAATGACTTGGGACTGCCCTGTACCAAGTTTACTACTCTCGAAGTTGTCGTATGTAGACCTCACTTGGCGGCGATCCAAGTGAGTCAACACAGACGCTCCTAGACGTAAGGGAGGTGAACTTAAGCAAGAACATAACCCCACCGACCTTTCCTGGGTGAAATGCTCCACCGTTTGAATCATCCAAGAACCCAGAGTAAACTGTGATTCGGGTTGCAACGGTTGATTGGCATCGTGCGGTGGTGAAGCTGCGAAGCGCACTGACCAATCCTGTCACGGACCTGCAACCCGCCACATTCCAGAGTCGAGGGATGATATATAATCTAGACGAAGAGAATATGAAGACATTTAGCAGCCAGTTCCAAGGATGGAAAACAGATTCCATAATCAACGTGACTCAGGTGGTGGTCGTCCGACTGTTTATGAGTGAAAGGTGTCCGAAAAGATGCTACTGTAGGAGAGCATATCCTATGGGGACCTGGCGAAGGAGGCCGAGGTCAAGGTGTCTTTGATTAGTAGTAGCGTTCGCAGGTGCTCCTAAAGCTGAGAGTCCATGCCTAACCGTGTTCCATAGCAATTTTCCGGCGTCCTCATAGCACCGGGTCTTTGGAACAGCTTGGGTCAAACCAAAGTTCCTACACCACGAGGTCACTGCTGTTTACCCGCGAATGATCCTGCCTAGGTAGGCCACATATGAGATTTTGTTTGCATCAAGTTTATGAGATTTCTAGCCGGTCCTGACTTTGTATAGATTGGAGGACGCATTGCTCTCGTACACGCGCCGACATTCTTCGAAAACTACAACCTCAGAGCCACAGGGCCCCGCACGTTCGTGTACGGCCACTCTGAGGCGGGCTACTACGAGCTCCTCGCGATGGATCCTGCTCGGTTAAAACATTCCCTTGAGGACATGAAAGACGCCGAGTAATATCTACCGACAAAAGGCACGTACAATTTTGCGTGGCTCGTAGAGAAGGCACAGCCAGAGCCAGAGCGAACCGCCCTGGTTGACCACGGTTGTGGCAAGCGCCACTCAATTGCTGCCATTCTTCAAGACTCTCCCGGTCTTCCACCAAAGTATAGTGTTCTTCAAGACCGGGATGAAGTCATCAAGGCAGTTGGAGATGTGAATGATCCAGTCTTGAGCGCGGTCGAGAAGGCTGTCATCAACTGTAGTGACGAGAAACCCGTCAAACGACAGAATAATCTCATTCCACAGGCCCCAAAGCCGAACACAAGTAGTGTGCTGACGCTGTTATAGGAGCCATGGCATGATGGATCTGGAGATGCCTTAACAGTCACAGCGACATCCTTGTCCTCAACATCCTGCCCATCCTCGCCGGCGCAACACATGATAATGGCCGACTTTTCATCGGAGAAAAGGCCAAGGGCAATCCGCCTTCTGTGTCAGCAGCTGCGGCGGATGTCGCCATGGTCAGCGTCCGGGGAAAGGCGACAAACCGGGGCGACTGGAATGGCTGACGCCAAAGCGGACGTTAAATATCGCCTCAATAGGTCATTAAGTCGGCTGAGGAAAGTTGACAGCGAGATACGTTATGGCTCAGCAGGCCGACGTTGGCGGCGATGCAGGCGCTGAGGACACCGCGGATGACAGCGCGGAGCGAAAGCTCGAGTTCCCAAACACAAGGACTATTTCGTGGCCCGAAAGCGACTGACGAACGCCGGGGGTTTCTATAGGACGGGAAGCTGTGGCCGGAAAGCAGAGAGCAGGAAGCGATGCTGAAAGGGGAACCATGCCCGCTCCATCATCGCATTGAAGCATAGAAAAACGTTACCTTTTTGCGAGAGCTTGGCAGGTCTCCAGCGTGTGTTTCTTTTCCTTCGACCCCGCGAGGATGGATACTCGGGTCTTCATGGGTACGTCGAGCGGGTTTCGAGGTGGCACAGGCTCCAGCAGAGCCGGCAGCGCAGACGAATGAAGACATCTTGTGCGTCGAATCCTCGCCCCATTTGGATATGGATAGCCGTCAGCTTATCCTCCTTTGGGTTAACATACTTTCCAAACATCAATGTTTTCAACCCCGTCTTTTACCCCGCGTAGTACGACATGGTCAGCTCGGCCGCTGTCAATTTTTAGCGGGCCGTGCCTTCCGCACCACCCGCGGCTGCGCCTTCGTCTTCATCCATGATCGTCGGTCGGACCTGCCCAACCGACGGACACACTCTCACTTACCTCATCCACAAGACTTGAGAAGTGGAGATCCGCTGCGCCCGTGACCCGTATGACACATTAGGAGGCATTGCACTCCTCTGCCACAGCCTATCCTCGATGACCCTGCCACCGTCATCAGCCGCCGCCCCTGAAGCAACCTCGCATTGGCGGGAGCCGAAACGGAAGGCGGGCAACAGGCCCAACACCCACCTGTGATAGGCTACCGATCCGGGACTCAATCCTTGCGGTTTCCAACTGTACGCCTGCACTGCCGGCTCCTGACGTTTACGGCGTGGCCCAGGGTCGTATCCCAATCCTTAGCCGCTAGGGTCGCCATGCGGCGCCCACACAGAAATGAGACTGCCCCAAAAGACAAGACTCCCGCCTCAGCCCGCCTCAGCCTTGTGAGCAAAACTTGGTTGCCTGGGCGAGCGAACGGGAGTTCTCTCCGCCTGTGATCTTCTCGAGTTCATCCTAAAAAGGGCTTTAGCGCAGCTGCACGCGCCCTGCAGTAGGGGTCCCCGATTTGGGCCCAAATCCTCACTTTTCAGCCCCGTTTCTTCCCCTCAAATTCTTTCTTTTGAGACGATATTTCATCTGGCTGTCTAATTCGGGATTTAACCGTACCGTCCTGCGAAATGGACACCATCGCCGATCGCCGGGATGAGATAGAGAGTCGCTTTTCGTCGCTTGTTGAGGAAGCCCACAAAGAGTACCTCGCTTCCGCCGACGAAAATCAGAAGGATTTCCTGTCACCACCAATAACTTCCGCCAACGCGCTCCTGCGGCTGATACGGGACCAAAATGAGCAGTTTTCCAACTTCAGGAACCGGGAACGGCGCCTCCTCGATGTCGTTGGCAACCTTATCAAGCCCGTCGAGGTCATCGGGGGAGTTGCTGCGGGGGCCGCTGAAGAGGTGTTTCCCCCGGCACAGAGCATCTTCACCGCGGTGATGTACTTGGTGAACGCCGCGAACGATGTCTCTGACATATACGATGCCATTATCGATTTATTCACCCGACTCCAGGTCAGTGCCCTCCTGCTCAAATCAGTAATTATTGCTGCCTTGGGCCGATCAGCTTTACTCACTTCTGGCTGCAGGACTTCACCATACGCTTAGAGTTCTACATCAAGGAAGAGATGTCACCACAGCTGCGAGAGCGGGTCGTGCGAATCCTCGCCGCTCTTTTCGAGACCCTGTTAATTGCCACCGAGGAGGTCAACCGGGGCCGGGTCAAGGCGTACTTCCGTAGGGTCTTCCTTAGGGATAGCAAGGTTCCGGAAGCACTCGCAAAGCTCGAAAGCTTGACGCGGGGCGAGGAGGGTCTTGTTATGGCAGAGACGCTTGCCTCCATCAAGCGGAGTATATCTATCCAGCATCACTTGGCCGAGGAAGTCGAAACTCTGCGTACCGAGACAAGAGAGCGTGCAGCGCTTTCCAACCGCCAAAAGCTCAAGAGCATCCTAGAGCCGTCGGTGTATCCAGATGACCGCTTCAACTCGCTAAACAGCTCGCGTACACCAGGTACGGGGGACTGGCTTGTGGAAGATCCAGCTTTCAAATCTTGGGTAGCTGGTGACTTTCCATTTATCTGGATTTGCGGGAACCCAGGTAGGTTCTATGTGTAATCTCCCCGACTCATTGCCGGCCCTGACATGTTAGGCACGGGTAAATCATATCTGGCATCCAGGTTGATATCCTGGATCGGAGACCTCCTATCTGAACCCGGAGACACCTCGTTGCATTCGCTCGCTTATTTCTTCTTCCGCGAAAATAACCCCGAGACGAGGTCCGTAAACCAGGCCCTCCGTGACATCGCATACCAGCTCAGCGAGGATGATGCCTTCTACGGCAACGAGCTTCTCCGGAAATTGGGATCTCGCGATGACATCAAGACGATCCCTAGCGCTTTCCGAGCTCTCCTTAACACCCCATGCACTACAGACACGCGCACAAGGAGTATATACCTTATTTTCGATGGTGTGGATGAGGCCGAGCAGCCAGAAATGGAGGAGCTTCTCGGTCTTCTCTCCGAAAGTCCTAGTCGTTATCGGTCTACAAGGGTCCAAGTGGCTCTTGTTGGTCGGAACGTCATGTCTGAGACGATCTCCACGTTTCTTGACGAGGGCGGCACGGGCGACTCGATGCGAACTATCCATGTCACCCCTGAAAACATAGCCCCTGACGTTCGCGCCTACATTGTTGACGAGCTTCGCCGGTCAAGGGTCCTAAGGCGTTCTCGCCCACAGTTCAAAGAAGAGGTTGCTCAGCGGATGATTAAACAGGTTGACGGGCTTTTCATCCTCGCTCGTTTTATGGTGTCTGAAATTAACCGCAAGACGCATCCTCGAATGATCTTGGAAAGCCTGAGCGAGTACCCAAGAGAAATCAATGGCATGCTCTGCAAGGTCATGGAGCAGCTCTCTGCCACTCTTTCGGAAGCTCACGCTGCCGATCTGAACGAGGCCTTGATGTGGGTTACATGTGCTGAGCAGACGCTCACTCTGGAACAGATCGAGACTATTCTGGAACTCAGGTTTGGAGATGAGGCTTTCAACCTGGAGGAGACGCTTCGCAATCAATACTCTTGCTTCTTCGTGCTCACGCGAGATGACGGACTCACTACTGCCGATCTCTACCAGCGCCACGCCGACCTGAACCCGGCGCACGACGCCTCTCCCCGCAGCAACTCTCGATCACCGCCTGGCTCTCGGTCTCCTGATCGCAACAAGTACGGTCCGGACTTCTTTGGACCGCCTGTGGGTGTAGAGTTTAACTCGAACAAGAAGACGACAACCGTCATGTTCTACCATGCGTCCATTTCCGAATTCCTGCGAGACGACATATCTAATGGTGTCAGAGCCAAGTCCGGGCCGGCAATCGGGTTCGAGCTCGTCAAGGCAAGACTCCACGTTCTCAAGACGTGTCTTCGTATACTACTCGAACCCAAGTCTTTCCGCCACAGCCCCAAGAACGGGCCGATGTGGCAGTATGCTACTTGGTATTGGCAAGAACACCTGACATGCGTGGACAAGTCCAAGATTTCTCCTGATGACAAGAAGTACATTGGCCACTGTCTACATAAGCTTCTAACGAGCCCGACGCATATTCTACCGTGGACACAAGAAGAGGAGAGTCTCAAGCTGTTTACCGACCGTAATATGGACGCCCTTCAGCAGTGGATGACTGACCCCGACGTCCTTGGCGGACTGGATGAGAAGTCGCGAGACTGGGCTGTGAAAGCGGCTTCGGAACCTGGCGGTCTGGTGGAGCCTATTGGCCGGCTCTATGCCAGAGCGTGGCTGGATCCCGAATTCGGTTTCTACATCCCCACGATGACATGTTTTGAGATTATCCACAGCGTTGCCTACATCCAGGACGGACACACTTGGTGTGATTCGGACAGCCAGTGGGCTTCTATCCCTCCCAGGGTACGTATGCGCAGGGCCATCAAGTGGTCCGATATTCCCAAGTCGGCCCATTGGCTACGTCGTGTTGGTAGCACGTACTTGAATCTGGGACTACATGACGAGGCTCTGAAGCATTTCGACGAGGCGCTACCCCTGGACGGAGATATGGTTGAGACTTGCGGCCGCATTGCCTATTGCTACATGATTAACAAACAGTACGACCGTGCGCTTGTCAAGCATCTCATGTGCGAGACACTGGAAGAGAGACTCATCGCCGAAGGCCGATTTAACACGCCTCGGGAGAAGGATTTCAGCAAGTGGAGACTCTACACGAATCGGCTCCAAATTGGAAAATGCTACAACAAGTTGGGTCGGATAAACGAGTCCCTGAAATACTACCAGAAGGCAATTACGAGCTCGTACAACCCCGAGAAGTTCGAGCCAGAGGAGGCGTATCTCGAGGTGCTGGGCGCTCATAACCAGCACGGGCTTATCATGGAGTTACTCGACTTCATGGACGGACAGCCCGGGAACGGCAAGGGCCAGACTCGGCTTATAGACTTCCTCGTCGAGCAAGCATCCGGGACGGCGGACTTGGAATGGGTAATCCCCAAGACGGCATGCATCAGGCGCAAGATTAGTTTCATGGCCGAACGGTATCGGGCCGCCATTGCCGTCGCCACTTCCCGCCAGGACACAGCGGCGCAGCTGAATCTGAGGTTGTCACTAGCTAGTCTCAAGTTCTTCTCACGCAATTATAACGCTGCGATAGAAATCCATGAGGAAATCTCCGAGATTGGGGGCCACCCCCGAGGAAGCGTCCTCGTAAGGACGCTCCACACGCTATCGCTACGCAGCCGCGCCCTCGTGTACAAGCAAATGATGGTCAAGGCAGGGGTTACGTCTCCCGAGGCGGACACTTACTTCGCCAAGCTTCGAGAGCTCCAGGAGTACCAGATCAAGACGCGGCGGCGCAAGGATATGCCGCAGCGGCTCGACGGCATCGATGTCAACGACGCATCGCTGTACCTCGGCCTACTCTACTCTCAGCGCGGGAAGACGGGCGAGGCGCGGGCTCTCCTCTCGGCCATCATCATCGAGAGCCTCGACATCCTCAGCGACGACGAGCCTCAGAACGATCCGCACGCGCTAGAGAACCTCTCGCGCTCGCTTGTAGCGATCGGGGATGTGGAGAATGCGCGGCCGCTTTACCAGTCCATGCGGCGGCCCGTGGATGACCTGGCCGGCTCGGCGAGCTCGCCGGTCAGCCTGCGGCCAAGCCAGAGCAGCAGGATCTCCGAGCCATTCCTTCCGTATGCCAGGGCGCATCCGCACGTGTGCATCCAGTGTCTGAATACCATCACCGACGCCGAGACGGTCGTTATATGCATCAAGAGTCTGGACTCGTTCTGCCAGAGCTGTCTTGAGAATGTGATCCAGGTGGAGGGGAACAAGACAGAGGATAGAAATTCGGACGCAGTTTGTCGGTCGGACCACGAGTGGTTGTCCGTGGGCCCGCTGAGGACGATGCTTGCGAGGGGGGAGATTATGATTGGGGAGGGGGTGAGGTCATTTTGGGAGTGGGAGGCGGGGGTGAGGGCTCTTTATGAGCCTTTGATGGATGGGATGGCGAGTGAGCTTGGGAAGACGAACTCGTGGGAGCGGCGCTCGTGAAGGCATTTGCGGCAGCATTGTGGGCTTATTGTTATAGGTAGTTAGATTAATGTTATTATTGCTGTGTTTGAGGTTTTCTCAGTAGGTTGACAGAATAGAGGCTGGCTTTCAGCTTGTGATGTTGGTATGGGATGTGTGGTCTGCGTGGCGCAGAATGCTCTGTGTTAGAGAAGCTGTTTTCTCTAAGACTTGGTTCCGTTCTCCTTTGAAAGAAATAAGGACACAGATGAAAGGCGTAGCGCGCTACCCCTCCAGCCAGTCAGGTCCTAGGTCACAGAGAAATGTAGGATGCGAAGCTCATGGCTTAAAATACTGCTGTCTTCATGGGTCACCAGAGGGTTTGATTACTCCATGTCGAGCCATCCGACGTGCGGAGATAGACAGCAGCATTCTCCGGAGCTCAGCATATCATGGGTTTCCTGTGGCAGGAACCCGGCGCAGCATTGTTATATCCTATATTGGACGCTCATTTTGGAGGAAGTTAGAGTCTTGCGGCTATTACAGACTATTCTCGCGGGGCTCCGAGGACCACTTTCATAGGAAAGAACATGACGTTTGGCCCGTACTTCCGCTATCAATGAAGTAACGGCCGATAGATTCTCAGTTGGTTGTGGTTCTCCGATTGAGGCAGGCTAGGTCGATTGGCTTTCCCAAATTCCAATCAGAAAGTATAGGCATTTTCGTATATCCAGAGCACATTAGCAAACGATCCTAATATCTCGGATTTTGAGGATGTATCCTCCCGCATCTTGCTGAACATGACGTCGTCGTTGTGCCTCCGTCGGGGGGATCCTCGAGACCCACTCTAACCATCACGTGATTCTGAACGAAGCTAGCCAATCAAGGTCGCTGATATTCCCTTGTGTAATCGCTCATTCATTCGTCTCGGACAACCTCAAGCAACCGAACATTTTGCCTCTCACTCGTTGCTCACCCACGACAATCCGCATCACCGCCGAGGCGACCGATTGGCACAGCCGGTCAATTGACCCACCACCGGTACGACCGATTGAACGCGAACTGGCAAATACTACCCGCGCCATGTTGCCGGCGACGACGAGACAGTTGCCGCTCGCGGCCTCGAGGGTCGGCCTACGCCGAGCGCTGCCGGCCGCCTTCGCCGCCCCCGCGAGGCGTGGCTACGCCACGCCCGCTGGCCCGCCGCCCTCGAACTTCCGCGTTAAGAAGCCCGAGGACTGGGAGAACAAGGAGAGCATGATGGACCGCGCGGGGAACTACTTCCTCATGACAGAGATGCTGCGCGGCATGTACGTACTGATGGAGCAGTTCTTCAGGCCACCGTATGTTGCTCCCCCCCCTCCTATCCCACGTCCGCACGGGAGAATTTCTGACGAGGATACAGTTACACAATTTACTACCCCTTCGAGAAGGTTTGTTTGGCACCGCAACCACGTGGCGAGTTGCGCGGAGTCTAACGAAGAGCAGGGTCCTATCTCCCCTAGATTCCGCGGTGAGCACGCTCTAAGACGGTACCCTTCGGGTGAGGAACGCTGCATCGCCTGCAAGCTCTGCGAGGCTGTATGAAACCCTACCAGATAATCCCAAGGAAGAGAAAAAAAAAAACAGGGGGCTAACGCGCCGGACAGGTCTGCCCCGCCCAGGCCATCACGATTGAGGCCGAAGAGCGCGCCGACGGCTCCCGCCGGACCACCCGCTACGACATCGACATGACCAAGTGCATTTACTGCGGCTTCTGCCAGGAGTCGTGCCCCGTCGACGCCATTGTCGAGTCGCCTAACGCCGAGTATTCCACCGAGACCAGGGAGGAGCTTCTCTACAACAAGGGTGGGTCACCCATCCTTTCGCCCGAAGTTTATTTGAGGATCGTGAGCTAATGTTTGCCCCAGAGAAACTGCTTTCGAACGGAGACAAGTGGGAGCCGGAGCTGGCGGCTGCCATCCGGGCTGATTCCCCCTACCGATAAGGGGCGGTGGTTGTTGGGGGGGTAATGTACATATAGGCATTAGAGATGGGAACATCGTAAAATGTTATGTAGAACTTTGGCCCGTATGCCAATCCACGATTCCCTTTGTCAACCTGTCCTATGTCCCTTGATTTGGCCGTATTTGCCTTTTGGCCCCTCTGTTCCCATATCCTCATCGCCGACCAATGAACTGGCACCGAATCTCAGATGACATCAGCTGCCACCATTGTCCACTCACGTGACTCCGCCCGGCGCTCGGGAAAGGAGCTTTGTCCCGTCCCAAGCTATCCCGAGAAATTTATCACCACCTTTCCAACGTCACCCGTCAACACCGAACCCACCCTCCTCCAACCCAATTCCCTCAAATCCGAGTAACATCTCCCGAAACGAAATAAACCTCACAATCGAAACCCTCCCGCGAAGATGCTCCGCACTGCTTTCATCCGCACCGCCCAGGTCGCGGCCCGCCCCGTCGTCGCCCTCCCCGCGAGGAGATTCGCGAGCTCCGTCGCGATGAGGCCGGCTGTCGCACGCGTCGCGGCGCCCCGTGTTGTTATGGGCGTGAGGAATTACTCGGCGGGCGGGGGTCTGCAGAAGGAGGAGGTTGAAGGGCGGATTATGTCTCTGTTGCAGGGCTTTGACAAGGTGAGTTTTCCTTTGCGTTATCTCCGAGATGGGGATAAGGATGGGGAGGGAGAGAGAGGGTGATGATGGATAGAGGCTAACTGTGACTAGGTCAACGACCCCGCGAACGTAAGTTGATGGCGGAAGAGTTGAGGATAGAGGGAGTATGAGGTTGTTGACAATCGAGCAGATCAAGCCCTCCGCCCACTTCTCGAACGATCTCGGTCTCGACAGCCTCGACACTGTCGAGGTCGTGATGGCCATCGAGGAGGTATGCACGGACACCACATCGCATTATTGAGGCTCGTTTGCACTGACAACCGCGCAGGAGTTCAGCATCGAGATTCCCGACAAGGAGGCCGACTCTATCCACACCGGTATGGCTCCTCTCGCCTCATCTGAGCTAACTAGCCTGTATGCTAACTGCCATTCCAGTTGAGCAAGCGGTCGAGTACATCCTCAAGCAGCCCGACGCCAACTAAAACACCTCTCCGCTTCCCGCGAAACCGGCGTCTTCTTTCGAATGGGTTTTCGGAGCCTTTCTTTTTCCTCCGTGAGGAGATGAAATGGAGGAAAGAGAGTCGACAGAAGAAAGATAAAAACGCTTCTTGTACTATATCGGAATAGTCTATCAGATTTACCGAAGTTCCCCGCCCTGTAGCTGGTTTTTTTGTGTTCCCTGTCCTCTGGGGTGCCTCTATGGTTGTCATGTTCATAGATGTGGCGGGTGGTAGATGGAGATGGGAACGGGAGATCGTGACTTCTCTACAGCTTCCTACTCTAACAAGACCTTGCTCATTGCTCTTGATTGTGAAGCCGTCCTTTGTTATGTTCTTCTATTGTTATGGCAAGCACATTGCTACTGATCCGGAGCATCCGCGGATGCAAAGCACGAGGACACCCAAGGTGGCCAACAACAGCCTTCCTGCTGATAAAAGCCCCCTGCTTAGTAGATTGGAGTCTTTCCAGTATCAGACTGGTACCCCTTGTGGTTCAAGGTGAGAAAGCCTAATCCTCTGGTCCAGCAAGGCTCTCACCCCAATCATCTCACATCCTCATCATTCACCCTGCAAGCCCCAAGAACATCACAACTAACCCGTTCGCTTAATTGCTTTGATACCACAAATTACATCCCATTCCTACATGTAGTCCACAATACAACTCTGAACTGCAAAAGAGAAAAAAGGAATAGTGTACTCCCCAAAACCAGAACCTACATACATATCCCTTGACTCCCTCCCATGCGATCCAAGCCAGAACCCACCAGGGCCAAACAAAGAAACAGAAAATGTGTCCCTCGCAGGGGAAGAGCGAAATCAATGTAAAACGCCTGGGAATCATGCTTCCCTCACTCCCACCTCCTTTCAATTCGCACTTCCCCCCTCCTTGGATTTTCTTCATGTTCTCGTTACATGGTGGTGCAAGTATGCCTCCCTCCTCCTCTAAACACGATCGCTACAGTCTAGTGATCCGCCCTTGCTGTTTTGAGGCCCCCCGTCGCTGGTCATGCCGAATGATTTTGTCTTGCCCTTTTTTCTTTTGCCATTCAGTTCAGTTCGTACAACCGTTACCGTCCTTGAACCGCCGAGTCCTGCTCCTTGCCAGCGTCCGCTCGCACCCCCTTAGCCGCGACGCCAGCGTATCCCCATCCACCACCAACGTTCACCCCGGCGGGCTGGTTCTTCCGCGGCCGCGGATCCTCCTCTTCCTCCATGCTGAACACAAACGAAGGGTCCTCCTCATCGATCGGCGTCGTGATCCGGCCAAGAGCAGAACCAATCGACCCCGTCGAAACGTGCCGTTCGGCAGCCCGCTCGCGCTCTCGGCCCACCGCGCTAGGGTTGGGGGCGGCGCCCCTGCCGACCGCAGAGCTAGGATGGAGGAGGGGACTCCCGTTGCCCTCCTCGATTCGCGTGCGCTGCAGCTGTTGGGTCAAGGCTGACATCCCCTCGCTTCCCGGACGCGAGCCAGAGAATGAGCGCGCGCCGTTCTGTCGGCTGTCTATCTCTTCCGCCAGGCTAGAGTTGCGTAGGGGGCTACCCACGTGTCCGAACGCGGAGGGTGTGTGCTTGCTCCGGCCCTCCATCTCGTCATCCTTCTGACGCTGGAACAGGGGGCCCCATCGACTAGGGCTCGTCGCCGCGGCAGGGCTGCCGAACTTTGTCAGGCCCTCCGGAAGCTCAGCGTCAGCGGCTCGAAGCGAACCCCTGCGCGCCTTCTCAGCCGGGGTGAGCAAATCCTGCAGGTTCTGGGGCACATAATCCTCCTCCAGGAATGCAAACTCCGGATCCCAGTCACGATCGACAGTTCCACCCTTAGGGACGCTGGCGCTGAGCATGCGGGGCTTCGTGTACCGGCTGGAGTGCATAATCCGCTTTCCGAAGTGCTCCTCAGCGAACCCATTGGGGCTGCTGGACGGCGCAGCGTTGGGCGCCAGGTGTTCACTGCTTCCAAACGCAGATGTGTGTAAGGACTTCAACGCCTCCGACGTCCGCGTGTCCTTAGCAGCGTTGAGAGAAGGAGAGGGCGAGTCGAGCCCGAACTTCGAAGGGACGGAAGAGGGCCAGGGCGCAGCGGGATAACGGGCGGCGTTCGATATGCCGTTAGAATCGAAAGAGGCTGGGAGCGGCGCATCGAGGACGGACAGGCCCTTAGGATTGGCGGGGGATAAGGCAAGGCCAAAGCGGCTCGGTTCGTCGTCGCGCGGCGAGCCGTAGGCGGAGCCGCCGTGCGAGTAGCCCGGCGTATCTATTGTTGGGAGGCCGCTGTCGACGCTGGGCTGCCGGGCCAGCTGATGTCTGTCGTCGTTCGGGCCTGGGACGGAAGGGTAGCCGGGCCCGTAAGGTGGCACGTTGTCGGCGGCGCGATAGAGACCATTAGTCAAAGCGCTCGTTGAGGCGTGAAAGTTGTTCGGCGCCGGGGCGACGGGCCTCACGGGGGAGAGGGCCATAGGTGCGGGACCGATAGTAACCCCGTTCTTGCCGTAGTTGATCCGTCGGCCGTCGGGAAGGATGTGGATGTTGGCGCATTTGGGACCGAACTTGCAGTTACCCTACCCAATCGAGAAATCGTCAGCCTTAGGCGCGGGACAAGACATATAGGCGAGCAAACGACGTGGCTAAGGGTTGAACATACCTTGGCGAAGTATTTACAGACGTTCTCGCTAGCATTGGACAGATCGTGACTGAAAGGACAGGCATTACCAGCCTGACAGGCACCCTGCCGGAAGAACTTGCATGGAACGTGAGAAGTGTCTACGAAATTCCCACTCGTTAGGCCACTCGTTGGACGTTGGGGAAACATGTACGGAATTGGAGACCGCAGCAATCCCGGAGCCAAACAACAAGAGAGGCGGAACGAAGGTAGCGGTCCGAATTTTCGGGTCAGAACTTACTCGGAGGGCTGCGAGGTCCCTCAAAGCGCGAGGAAGCCGGGCCGGGGGCAATCGGCTGGCCGTGGGCGCCATTCGGTGGGATGTTCAGGCTGCCGCTGCGGGCATGGCGGTACTCGGGAGGCATCTTGCAGGGCCAGTGCGTATCGCGGCACTAGGGCGGACCCCTCGAGGGAAATATGGTTTGATCGCGCAATCGAACTCGAAGTCGTTGCCTAACTTGGATCCGAGGGCCGATTTTCGCAATTGCTCTCGGAAGGGGTGGGAGGGATGGTCGGGGGAGGAGGATGCGGGACGAAGGTCGGGTATCGTCGCAATGTGGTAAGATATGAAGAGGCTTGTCGGAAGACGCGGGCAAATCAGAAAGGAGGGCCAGTCCAATCATGCATCGAAAGGGACACCTCGGGGAGGCGACGGTATTGGAGGGGGATTCTTGGCCACTGTTGTTCAGTTCTGCTGCAAAAGAGTGCGCAAAGATGGTGAGGTGAGGGGTTCGATGGTGCGGTGCCGCTTATCTCAGCAGAGGGTCGAGTGGAGTTTAGGTTACCGCGTCGGTGGGTGGCTCGAGAGCCGTGAGAGAGGGTAGTATCCCCACGAGTGAGCCTGGGTGGGTCCAATGGGCTTCATGTGGAGCTCGGGATTCGAGAATGCACAAGTCTGACGGCACAGGGGGGGCTGAAGTGTGAGCACCGGTATTGGCCGGCCACTGAGTTCGCAACCACGCTGGGTTTTGAGTAACAATTGTGAGGGTGACAACCCACACGTAGAGTAGGCGCTGCCCCGCCACTAAGCCGAGACTTTGGGGCTAGCTACCATCGAAGAACGCCAGGCCGGTGCGGTCCGGTAGCTCCTGGGTTGTTCACCGTGGTTCTTGGGCTCACGATCGCCAGGTCGCCTATATGGCTGAGAAACCGCGGGTTCTTCCTCGATATTGGCAAAACACGACTTCTGCAAAACCAGTTGCCGGACGGTACGAACACGACGGGGAGCCGAGCTTGGAGGGAGTAAACATACAGAGGGACCGGAAACCAAAAAAATGTCTAGAAGCATCCACGGAGGAGACGAAAAATCAAGGCGAACAAGGATATATATAGCTAAGACGTCTGAGGCAACCCAGCCTCTCAGGGAAACATCAGGTGAGACCTAGTTGAGTTGCCTCCCAACAGGTGTACCAGCAGCACGAGTTACTTGTATCTCAGCCTCCCCGTTCGAAGGATCAAGTAGGTCTTCCAAGCTTGGTGTTGGGGGTACAGAATCCATGTCACTGCCGCAATGGGTGGGAGTGCGGTGTCCTCGTGGGGTACAGAAGGGTGGGGGGAGCGGGAAGGAATCGCCCCGTATGTACAGAATCTGCAGGTTCGTTTCTTCCGGCCGACGGCTCCGAGAAAAAAAGAAAAAACAGGTGAGGAATAGGGAAAGGCCCAAGGCTACACCCCAATCTACAGTGGTATCGAGACGATCGGCGGTTCCGTGGAGAGTGGTTTCCTTTTTCCGGGTCATTCGCACGCGTGTGCAGATCGGTGCAGTCTCGACAACGGGCGGTATCGAGCACGCATGGCAGGCAACTCAGGCAGGAATTCTGCAGTAGGCAAGGTGAGGCGCAAGAAAGTCTGGTTACCGAGTCTCTGCGGTAATGTAAACTACGGGGCAACCTGCCGTTGGGTGATTGGTTATCGCGTGGAGAGCTCCCTTGGAATCGAGGCTTTTGCGAGTCGGAACATCGCAACCACTTACACGCCTCAACCCTCATTTTGCCTATCGACCCTCGGTGCCACAAACTCTTCCTTCCTTACCGCGCTCACTCTCGAAGTAGAAACATACCATGTGATTTCAATACCCATTATCGTGGTTACAAATCCACCAAGCCTCCTTCTCTATTGAGAACGCCCGGTCCCAATAGAGGCCCCTCCCGTCCGCCTGACTCGTCCGTGGCTCAGCGAGGAGTCGCGGCCACCAAAGCCACCCAACACCCCACCCAACACCACGAAAGACGGCGACGACATCCTTACGCCATCTCGAAGAGTCATCCTATCACGCGGACCAACTATTCATGCGTCCGTTTCTGGATGGGGAAACTCACGGGAGCCGCCCGTATGCAGGACTCTTGTGCAGAGATCTACCTGCAGGGTGCAGGCCGCGGAGGGTACGCTGATGTTCCTGGCATGAAGCAGCTGCACTGTTCCCATCTTCCCAGCCAGTTGCGGTGCACATTCGCCTGGAGGCCGGTTACTGTCGAGATGCCATTGGGAGATGTGGGCGTTCTGAGAGGGTGGTTGCGCTTCGCTCATGAGCGGCATGTTCTATTGAAGCCTGCCGGAATCCTCGCCTTCCATCTGTGTAAACTAACAAAAATACTGGGGTATCCCGGACAATACTTCTCCATCGCTTCATCAACCCTTATACCATAGTCCCAGGCGGGCCGTTCTTTCCGGTACGTGTCGACAGCGGCTGTACGACACAATCCTGTAGGGAGCCACCCATAGGGAAAGAGATTTGCCTTGTATTACCCCTCAAGCTGTATTGGGAGAATCACGCCTGGCCAGCCTACAGACCATCGGGTCCGAGGGAGCCATTCTCTTCATACACCACGGCACTCTGTACATTGTACAGAGACGATCCGCCATCGAACATGTAAGATGACCTTTTCCCGTCACCTATTTAGGAGGCTCGCATTAATGGACGCCTTATCGAAAGCATGTTTCACTCTCCCTCCATCGCAGTTCGAGTGCCGTGGGCGACTGCAACGGTGATCGACTGTTAGTCTCCGAGTGAAACCCACCACGGCAGTAGGGTTGTGATGACGTGCTGGTGCTTGAGGGCGTATCGGCGGCACCCGATCACATCCCAAGGTGGGGGTAGGTTTGGTTGGTTTCACTGTAGAAAGCGAGGAATCAAGTTGTTGTTACCCGTTTTCGCGCTACTGATGGGGGAGGGGGTTGTAAGTAGGCAGAAAGCCCAAGGAGAAGGGATCATCTATACTCACTCTACCGGTCGTTGGTGCCATTGTACTTATGTACATAGAAACAGGATTTTCGCCCTCCCAATGTGTGAAGCCGGAGAACCTGGAGCCCCTGTTTGTCAAGATCGAACGCGCCCATACACGCGCTGCCCTGCTCCTTCCCCGCGAATCCCCCTGCACCCTAGCGGCTGCCGCGTTATGCAGCTCCCTACGTCATACCTGTCAGCACCCCACCACCACTCAAGTCGCTCCTGCACCTTCGACGAGGCACTATTAGAGGGTAGCCTCTGGCCGTGCCCCATACCTAAACTTCCGATGACCACTGCGCAAAGTACAGTCCAAAACCGCACTTCCTCGCCGGGCAGCCTTCGAAGAATCGCCGGTCCCCCACAATTCCCACCTTCGCTAATGCCGACCACATATTAACTTCCCATCGGTTCACGACTGAGCACCCCCGCCGTTCCATGCTCCCCTTGCCGCCGTGCCCCCAAACCTGCGTCTCCACTATCGATTTTCCGCCGATCGATCGTCTTCGTCGACCTATCACTCCGCCGTCAAAAGCGGGGTCTCGCAATGTCTTTTGAGCCGGGGCGCTAGACGGGACGGGCCAGGCACAGCAATGCTATATGTACCTCCATGGTGCGCCGATCATTGGGGGACTCAGGCGGTGGCCACTCACCGCCGGTACTGCGTCTAATAGTACTGGGTTTTAATACCAGGGACTCACGACCTGCCATTCACTCTCGGAAGGGCTGACATGTACGACGATGAGATATCCTGCCTTGACGAATTCCCCGAGCTCTCTTCATTGCAACATGCTCGTTTTAGCTCCACCCTTGGTCACGCTCCCGGTAATGGCCTTACCGCAATACGCCTATGCGGCCGCATGTCGGCTCCGACAAATCAAGAGTCGGCCTCCATCACCCTCCACCATCGCGGTTGCCCACCCTTTCGGGTCTTGACAGTCACACGTCGAAGGAGGACGGGGAGCGTTCGCTCCAATTTCAACAAGCTTACCAAGCCAATATACCGGCCTGGCTCTCGTATTAGCCCACAAATGTACCGCAAATCCTATCCACCCCGGCGCAGGTCTCTTGTTTGCCAGGTGCATTTGACGCGCTCTTTCCCCGTGTCAGTTCTCGTGGGAGCCAAGTATGGCTAGTCCCATCTCCAGCCTCCACCACCCACGCGTACACGGCTTAACACGGTCTCCAAATGTTCAGGTGGGAGCCCCACAAGCTTGCGGATGTGTGCCCGTAGTGCGAGTCGCTGTTGATCTTGACCCCGCGCAAAGCCATTCATATTCCCCGCTGGAGAGAAGGACTTGCACCAGCTTACACATCCAATAGATGTCTTCACTTCAATTTGTCGGCTCATGTGGTCATTAGAGACAAGACTTGTTCCTAGAGGATGATTAGCATGGCATTGTCTACTCATCCACCTTGTTCACCATGACGCGTTCATGGAAAAGTGTAGAACTGGGTATCCGTCTTGGACCGGATTCTTGGAAGTAGGATGCTAGTCCAGCCCAAAGCCGGAATATCAGTTCCTCAGTCTTGGTAAAGTGATCAGCCGCACCTTCATCACGATTCTTCATTCCTTGTTTCTTCGCATTTAGTGGGCTTCCAGGTAATGTACCGGCGGAGAACCCACGAAAAGCGCGAGGCGACTCTCGGCAGACTCGGGAATGGTCACAAGGATGCCGTCTTGGGAAAAGGGCCTACACGCGCTGTTGATTGTGCGGTAGGTGGGTACTTTCCTGGAGAAGGGTGGTGTAGTATACCACCAGGCCGGCTTGGGTGACTCTGGCCTGCCACCCCACCACCATCACGCATTCTATTTTGTACCCACTGTTGCCGCCCGGGTGGGGACTATTGCGGCAGCAGACGTGAAGACGGGTATGTCTGTCCTGAAATCTCTGACCCGGCAAGAGGGCACGACGGAGTGTGGCGTGTCGGGTCCGAGTGCGTGTGCAGGTTGTCCTCCCCACTTCGTGCACAGCCATCTCCTTTCAGCATGGTTAGTCCTGACTTGCGAGTAGCCCTCGCAGCACTAGCACCAGTTTGGAGATGGTAACACAGCTCTGAGGCGGCTCTCTCTGTTAGAATGACCATGTGGTCACCGAGCTCATAAGCACGTCTATCTCGGTGAAGGCCGAGTTCATCGGACGACTCCTAGTGGTACTTCTCTCCCAGGACTCGGGATGTACCGTCGTATGAAGCCCCAGGTGACCTTTCTGTTTGCTCCACAGCCTTGCATGATCGCCGTAGACAGCCTTTTCCTCGTTCGCCTTTTTTTTCAAGGCCCTGTCTTAGGATGTGGGTAGGTAGCACCGATGATACGGTACTCCGGATGAGGGCCCGGTGGCGAGGAAGGGTACGCAAAACAGGCGTAGTGTGGCTTCGTTTATTGACCCTGGCCTCTGAACACGAGCATGTGTGTGGCAGATGACTCCTGGGGGATCGAGTGGGTGGTGACTCCAACGAGAGGATGGAGTTCCGTCCCGAGGATGTCTCATTTTGCTGTGGCGAGCCTCGAGGTACGCATCCGGCGACTTGGCATCATGGATATTTCTTGTGTTTGGTCTTTGCTGCTTGGACGCCAGACGTGGGAGGTAGTTCCGACACCATGCTGCTCCTCGCTCATGCTTCCTTGATCGTACGCAAGTGCAAACGATCTCACGATTCATGGAGCTCAGTCTTCTGAAGCATAGTAGTCAAGGAGTGGCAGTCCTATACTGCTTCCATAATGGCCTGCTGCTACCATTTACGGAGTTGGGTGTCTAATTCATGAGATGTTTGAGCACCCTGGAGCCTCCGTACACGCCGAGGCGCCCTTTTCTATACCTCCCTGACCATCTACTTGACAGTCACCAGTTTCCTTTTGCAAAAGAAAATTCGAAAAGTGATCTAAATCAGCTTTAACCCTGAGATCCCCAAAGGGATATCAGGGGTGTTTTCTACCAAGGGTCTCTGTGATAATTTTTCTGTTCCCAGCGCCCGTAACCTTTTCAGGATTGAACATTGTAGGACTTATTACACATTTGTGTCTGAGACAGGTGCAGTCTATTACAAACTGGACCATTGAGGTGCAGTCAGCATTGATGGACCTAGGTCTGTAAGTGGTATGTGAGGTATGGCAGCCCCCGGATGGCGCAAGTGCGCTTGGAGGGCATGCTTTGCGCTAGGAGTTGTGGCCCCTGATGATTCACCTCGTACATGGCGTACGGTTAGTGAAGCGACACCCTGGTTATTGTAAAAACTAACTGAGGAGTTCAAGCAGGTTCCTCATGTACTAGCTCCCATTAGGTGAGGATCGCTCTCGCCACCGACTCGTTACTCTCTCAGCCCTAGTTTGCAGGGATTTCTTCCTTAATGTCCGTATAGCTGATTCCACGTATGAAGTCCTTCTTCAAGAACACTGATCTATGATTTGGAACGTGGTAACCTGGTGAAGGAACCAGCCCATCAAAATCGACCGGCCTCATATTTAAGCGTGTCACTGCTTCACTCGAGTTTGTTCCCTTTCACTTCAGGGATTGACTTGAGTTGCAGGCACACGGGTCTTAAGCTGGATGCTCCTTCCCGCCGCCGACCAAACGCGCTGTCCCGCGAGCATTGACGTTGATGTGTCGATACATTGCATTGTGCATCGAGCAAACTGCGAGGTGTTGCTAAACTCCTCTTCAGGTATCTAACGCGAACAAAACACTATGCCATGCTTCATAAATCTATTACATTATCCGTCACGCATTTCTCATCCTAACCCTTTCATCTCGAAATGTTCCAGTTTCCTTGTCTCATCACGCCCAGTAACTCTTCTCCCAAGCTCCCCACCAGATCCCCATATTCGCCGCAACTACCAGATCTAACATCTTGATTCCTTCATCAAAAATAATCAGCTTTCCCAGCTTCGCCCTCCGACCCCTCCTCCCGCCACCGGCCTTCTCCTTGCCAAGATTGAGGTCGAATGGCAGCACGGAATATTCCTCATCCGAGCTGTAACCCTCCCCGCCGGCCTGCTTGGGTTTCACCAGCTTCTGGAAGTGGTCGTGCAGCTGCTGCGCCGCCTCATCACGCGACTTCAGCAGGTCCGCTACGGGGAGGTTGAAGCGCAGCTCGCTGACAGGCGGATAGACGCCTAGCTTCGCCTTCCGGCGTTCGGCGTTACCGGACACCAGCGGGTTTGAGACATTGGACTGCCCAGGGAGGATGTGCCGGCAGGTGACGGTCCGCCCCGCGTTGCCGGTCCGGAAGACGCACCGGCCGTCCCAGGGGGAGGTGAACATGTAGCCCTGCGGCCGCAGACCGGGTCCTGGCTGCGTGAGCGGCTCGTTATCAGAGTCGGTGGAGTCGGCGCTGCGTTCGCGGGAGTGATGCGTGCGCGGGTGGAGCTCGACGTCCGGGTCCGGGCCGCGGAACTTCTCGCGGAGGTTGGAGCGGAGGCCCTTAGCGTAGGTCATGACAGCCTGCCGATGGAAGTCGGACTGCACATCGTGCTCCGGTGGGGGGGCGGCGGGAGCGGAGCCGGGGTGAAGGCGGGTGTCGAAGGAGCGGCGGACGTCGACAGACTGGCGGGTAGGCATGCCACGGAACTTGACATAGCCCGAGTTCTCGATGTCGATGTTGATGGGCGGGGGCTCGGGGCCCGAGTCGTAGGCGGGGCGCTGGTGGATGTAGCCCGTTTCTTCCTCCGTCTCGACCTGGTAGGAGGTCACGCGGCCGACGTTCCATTGCTGGCCCGTGCTCGGGTCACGGCGGATGATAGTGAGGGAGAACGCGACGTAGGGGCTGTAGGAGGCAGCCTTGGCGGGGGAGGGGCTTCGAGAGGTTCCAGAACGGGGGGAAGGTCTCGTCGGGAGACTCCTTGAGAAAGGAGGGCTGGTCCCAAGGTAATCTGGAGAGGCGCTGGCCTCGGGGAATCGAATGCCGCGGGATTGCGGAGGGATCCCTATCGGGGCCCTGCCCCTATGCGAGTCCGAGGGACTACCTGGCTCGGCGAACCGGACTCCATGGGGAGGAGGCGGTGGAGGTATCAAGTCCTGGGAGTGCAGACTAGTCGGCCGGGGACCCAGGGAGCCCGGACGAGGCGGGAGCTGGGGGCGGACCTCGTAGTCGTCGTTGATAGATACGGGGCGAGGGGGTAATGCGGGCCTGATGGCAGGCTCGTCGTCAAATGTTTCGAACGTCGTCGGCCGTCGCTCCGGCGAGCCGGTGCCCGGATAAGGCGGCGGCGGGTCGGAGGGCGTCGGGCTGGGATTCGAGGGGAGGTCGTTCGCGAAGGCGATGGCCGGAGCGACGGCAGAATCAGTGGTGAAGGGGGTTTCGGGCGGGCTGTGGATACTCTCGTGCAGCTGTGTCTCTCTTGGTTCCGGCTCCCTAGGATCGGGCTCTCTGGATTCGGGCTCTCTGGGTTGCGATTCCCTCCGCTCAACAGGCAATCCCGCATCCGACGGCTGCGTTAGACCCGGCGCGGCCCTCGAGTTGGCGGGGAGCGGTTTGCGGCGAATTTGCTGCTGGCTTCGGCCGCTGTCAAGGCTCCTGCGCGGCTGGTCGGGGTCCTGGACTGGCGCGGGTGGTTCGACAGTTTCCCCAGGGAGGTTAAGGTGGACGTAGTAAAGGCAGTTGTTCACATCCTCGCCAGTGACATTTTTGAGCTGGGGCTTTGAGGAGGAGAGTATGACGTCTGTGACAAGGTGTTAGTGGGGCAAATTTTTGGAGAAAATGGACGCGCGGCACGCGGGGCCAGAATGCTGCGCGAAACGAACCTCTTGAGCCCGGGACGCGGGAGAGGTAGAGGACGAGTGGTTCATGCTTGTCCTCGGCCGGGTTGACGGGGTACTGGGGCGGATTGGCGGCGAGGAAGTTTAGTGACGAGAGGGAGCGGGCCTCGACGTGCCTGGGAGCATCCATATTCTGCACCCAACCAGCCGGGTCGGCATTGTGAGATTTCGGGGGTCGGGCCATGAAGCTCGAGAGGCCTTTCTGTCAAGGTAAACTTCTCGAAAAGAAGAAAAGAAGAAGGTCAGCACGACGGAGTCGAGGAAGTAAGCGAAGGATCACCAAGCTTATGGGTGGAAGGACGACGTGAGCACCGAAGCGGGAAGAAACCCACCATTAAGAGGGTTGGTCGAGGGAGGGAACTTAGGAACAGACAAGGGTCCACCATGAAGTCGGAATGCCAAGATCCAGGCACGAGCGGTGGGAAAAAAATAAGCCCAGGCGAGGCGGAGAGCTGGACCCATTCAGCTGGCGGCAATGCCTGCCCCGTTTGCGCTCTGAAGAGAAGAGGAGCCCCGCCAAGGAATGATAGACGTGGTTGGGGCAAAAGCGTCGTCGTCAGCTCTCAGCAGGGGTGGCTGAGCTTAGACAAACTGGAAACTTCTTTTTCAGGCAGCGCAATTCTTTCTCCTCTCAAACAATAGAGCCCATACGTTTGGGGCCAACGACATGCGGTGTAAGAGGCCCAGTAACCTCTCCCCAGTTGGCCCAGCAATTTTTCTTGTTTCACTGTGTCACCTCCGCTTAGGAGAACTAGTTCAACTTTGAGAAACATATGGAGGGGTGAATCGCGAGCACAGATATTCAAGCCCCTGGACTATTGATTACGGGTGCGAAGAAAATGCTGTCTTACAACTTGCGCGCGGGTAGCCGTCGCCATTGGGCCGCGGTTGAGGCCAGCTAGGCATGCCGATGAAACGGACAAACGGGCGCGCCGATCAAGAGGAAATACAGTGTGCATACTGTTAAAACACTATCTTCTGCTTTCGTCACTCCCCCACTGCGGCCAGGCCCTTGGGGCATTCGGGCAGCCGCGTCCGGCATCGCAGCAATTGGCAATTTCAGAAATTTGCCCGCCGAAAGCTCACGAGTCGCACCATAGCGCCTTCTCGCGTCCCGCCTCCGATCGATCCTCTCTCTCTCCCCTCCCCTCCTCCCACCCGGCGCCATGTCTCAGAAGGAGGATTCCAAGCCGGTGGTGCTCAAGGGACCGAGCGCCCTTCGGTCCATCATCGCCGGGTCCACGGCCGGCGCGATTGAGATTGGTGAGTCCGTCCCGCAGCCAAGCGTACGCAAGCTGCTTAGCCCCAGCATCGCAACTTGATGGAGGGAAATATTTCTGACGTTTGTCTGCAGCTATTACATACCCTGCCGAATGTATGTCTACCCGACGAGTCCCCCGCTCCCTGTAGCCGACCTAACGCATTTGAAAGTTGCCAAGACCAGGACACAGCTCAACCGCCGGCTGCCCGACGGTCAGAAGCTGGGGTGGCCGCCGTTCGGCAAGCAGTGGTACGCGGGCTGCACGACGCTTATAATAGGAAACTCTCTGAAAGCTGGCATCCGTACGCCCTTGTCCCCACGCTACGCCGTGGACTGCGTGTATATCTAATATAGTGTATAGGCTTCGTTGCGTTCGACCAGTACAAGAAGCTCCTCGTCGATGAGAACGGCAAGCTCTCCGGCCCACGGACGGTCATCGCAGGGTTCGGCGCCGGCGTCACTGAGTCGCTATTAGCCGTCACCCCCTTCGAGAGCATCAAAACCACACTGTACGTCCCCGTGGGCCGCCCGTCTCCATACCCTCCCACTGACGCACCCCAGCATCGACGACCGCAAGAGCCCCAAGCCCCGCATGCGCGGCTTCCTCTCCGCCGTCCCCATCATCGCCCGCGAGCGCGGCATCCGCGGCTTCTTCCAGGGCTTCGTCCCCACCACCGCCCGCCAGTCCGCCAACTCGGCCACCCGCTTCAGCTCCTACACCTTCCTCAAGCAGCTCGCCGAGTCCTACACCCCTCCCGGCGAGAAGCTCGGCACCCTCGGCACCTTCGCCACAGGAGGCGTCGCGGGCCTGATCACTGTATACGTCACGCAGCCGCTCGACACGGTCAAGACGCGGATGCAGAGTATCGAGGCGAGAACGGCCTACGGGAACTCGCTGCGTTGCGCAGCACTGATCGTCAAGAACGAGGGCCTGCTGACATTCTGGAGCGGAGCGCTGCCCAGACTGGCGAGGCTAGTTATGAGTGGGGGCATCGTGTTTACGATGTATGAGAAGACGATTGACCTCCTCGGGAAGGTGGATCCTGAAGGGCGGTATATCTGAGTGTTCCTGTTGGCCACGTGTTTGGTCTTTTAGGCAGAGAGGAAGGAAAAGGAACCATAAAAAAGGTCTTGTTGTGGAGAGCCTTGACGCCGTGTATATACCCCTTACTCGTAACCGGTAGTGTACAGATCCAAGAAATCCCGTGCCGCCATGTCTACTTGAAGCGTATGAAGCCCGATATCCTCTCCCATAGCCTCGTCATGAGCGTCTTCTCCGGCGCCCTGTCGAGCTCCTCAAGCAGGTCTTCGAAGTATGTCGGTTGAGACTTGGGTTTCAGCGTCGTTCGCAGGGGGTACTGGTACACACGAGTACGTCAACTATCCAGATCCCATGTTCCCAGAGCTCGTCCGCATACCTTCTTCTTATAGCCGTCGTTCAGCAGAGACAAGAGCGCAGTAGCCTGCTTCAGCTCCGCCGTCTCGTTGGGCACAACCGTCGCGTTTGGCCCGTACTTCCTGTCCACGTCCTTCTTTATGACATCCTGAAGTTGGGTGTTCGGCCGCAGCTTGTCGATGGGCCACTGCGATATCACGCGTTGGTACCGCTGGAGGGCGAGCTGGACGCGGGTCGTGGTTAGCAGAGATGGCTATGGGTGGGTGCTGCAGAACGTACCCCGGCTTGTTTGGACATTGTGAATAATGTGCGAGGGGTGGCGATCGCGCTGTGTCGATCAGGTCATCACCATTTGCCTGAGAAATGGAGTGATGCTATCGCGATGCGCCGCCGCAAACGACGGCTCGCAAAATTCAATGCATACTGTGTGTATACAGTGTCATACCTCCGTTTCAACTGTGCTTTCGTCATCCGCTGAATGCTCGTGGCGTTGCCTCAGGCGAAAACCGGGATGGAGCGGCAAAAGGGCGCTTGGCGGACCCTCTCCAACGCATGACCAATGGTCCTCCGACGCCCTTGCTCAGCCCCTTCGACGGCCTTCCAGCGGTGCCTGTAGGGCCTGAACACTTCTCGATACATCATCCTCCCATAGCACACTGAAGGTCACGAGGTGTCATTTTCGTGAACTTTTCTTCTGCTTTCGTACTTTCCTTGATTGATTACTGTTCATTTCCTTTCCGTCACTTTGCGACCTGGTTTCATTCGCGCCTTCCGCCCCCGCATCTGTCCACCACCGCCAACATGGCAGGGGGTTACGAAAGAGTGAGTTGGCCCCATACCAGCAGGACGCTCCATCATGATTTTTATTTCTAACGCTCTCACTATCTAGGTACATGACCACGATGCGGACGACCTGAGGTCACCGGTCGTCCTAGCGAGCGAGATGCACCCGATACCGAACTCGCCGCCCCCTTCCTTCCACTCCAGAGCCACCTCCCCCGAGCGGCGAAACCGCGTCGACCCTGACCTCGCGGATGCGTTCGGAGACGATGATGAGAGCGAGGATGAGTCGGACGACAGGCAGAGACTAGTGAGGGGGACCTCATTCCCCGCGGAATCAGCCGGCGCGTCGCGCGACACGGCGTCCGCGCAGCCGGCGACGAACCGGAATGGCTATCAGTCTGTGCCGCAACCCGCCGGGGCGCAGGCTGGGAGGGTCTACGGCGGCGGGTCACAGGCGGACGGTGTGTTTTCCAACATGGCGGCAAAGCCAGAATCAGGTGATAACGAGAAGGACGAACAGCCACCAGTAAGTCCGGACATGCCCTTACAATGAAGACGTTGTGATCTAACGCCCTCCAGTCCTACGAGCAAGCAGCCGCCGATCAAGCACCTCCCTACTGGGAAACGACCATTCTCGCCCCCGGAATGGGCGGGCCCGACGAGGTCTACATCGAGGGCCTCCCCGTCGGCTCCTTCTTCAGCTTCGCCTGGAACGCCCTCATCTCATGGTCGTTCCAGGTCCCCGGCTTCCTCCTCACCTACCTCCTCCACTCCACCCACGCAGCCAAGAACGGCTCCCGCCTCGGCCTCGGTATCACCATGATCCAGTTCGGCCTCGGCCTCAAACTTCACTCGGACGCGCCTAGCCCGTCAGGCCACATGGACAGTCCCGACGGCTACTCTAGCCCACAGGATCCGAACTCGCACGACTTCGACCCTAGCGATGTGACAGAAGAGGGGGACGATAGTCCGGAATATATCTCCGGTTCTGAGTGGTTGATGTACATTCTCATGGTAGTGGGGTGGTACATCTTCATCCGGGCGATAGGGGACTACCTCGAGGCAAGGCGGCACGAGAAGCTCGTGCTGCAGAGCCCGGACCGAGGCCTGGGCGTCGCGGTCGTGGCGGAGGGGGAGAGCCCGGAGAGGGCGGTATAGTCCCACACGGGCGTTTGCATCTTTGTCTGTCTCTTAGCATTGGATTTCCTTTTTAGTTTGGGGTTTGGGAGTGATGGGAAGGAATTGTATTATATCACTATGGACACACGCAGGCGGTTTCTGGGTCATTTGAGGTTTCCTACGCTAGCATCACGGGCTCAAGACGAGTATTTCCTTTTCTCTCTCTAGTTTTGGTTACTTTGGAACAGGGTTCAGGCCCCAGCAGCGTGCTTAACGGCGTGCTATCTCTAGACCCAGTGAGAGTGTAATACAAGAGACGACGAGCCTCGAAAAGCCTGCTGATTTACCCTTGAGCAAGGGTCGTATCTCTCACCAGTGAACAGACAGATATATCCTTCAGCTACAGATGCCAAAATCACGGGCTTACCTAAACGTTCACCCGAGGAGCTCCTGTGTGTAAGAGGGGCAATATGCATGCACAAGCGTTTTTGACGTTGAGCAACGTGAAGCAAATGCCCCGCACTTCATGGTGACTTCATACCTATAATCCCCCAACTCCTCAGGATCTCGACATATCCTGGTTCAAGTCATCAGATATCGAGCCACACCAGTCACGTTAAACTCCCCACGCCACTTTCTGGCCTTCATGACATATTAAGCCGCAACCCTCACCCGCTCGCCTCTTCAAAAAGCGCAGGACATATATAAAGCTCGCCGTTTCCAGACACTGTCCACTGTTCACTGTTTAATGTCCTTAACCCCGCTCTGTAGCACATCGCGCCTCCTGTCTACGATAGTGCCACTTGCCGCCCCGGTTTTACCTACGTTACAGAACTATCGACCGCGATTTCAGGAGCGAGGACTTGTGAGCCTGCCGGAATTCCAGCAGATGGCGTGGAGAAGCTCTGGGACATCAAACACGGAGCTCGTGGAGAACCTGTGGAGGAATGGGCTTGTGACAGATCCGCGGGCTAAGGAGGCCTTCCTTAAGGTATAGGCCCTTGTCTCTGTCGTCGTCTCCCGGGATTCCTTTCTGCACAGTCCAGAGAGCCCTGCCTCTATCTGGTTCGAGATTTGGCCCATGAGATGCTAACACTAGCAAGGTCGACCGCGCGCACTACGCCCCCGCCCAGGCTTACGAAGACGCCCCGCAGTCCATCGGCCACGGCGCCACCATCTCCGCACCGCACATGCACGCCACGGCTGTCGAGAACCTCATCGATTACATGGTCCCCACGGAGTCGCGGCCCGCACCGCGCGTGCTGGACATCGGCTCCGGTTCGGGCTACCTGACGCACTTGATGGCGGAGTTGGTGGGTGACAAGGGCCTCGTGGTGGGTGTGGAGCATATCAAGGAGCTCAAGGAACTCGGGGAGGAGAACATGAGCAAGGGGCCCAAGGGTAGGGAGTTCCTCAAGTCGGGGAAGGTGAAGTTCGGGGTCGGGGATGGGAGGAAGGGGTGGGTTGAGCCACCGAGGGAGGGGGAGGAGGCGAGTGGGAAGGGATGGGACGCCATTCACGTTGGGGCTGCGGCGAGTGAGGTCCACAGCGAGCTCCTGTCGCAGCTGAACTCCCCTGGAAGGTGAGTTCTTCAGATTATTCTCTTGGCTTTTGTTGAGATAGAGCTAACGAATAGGACAGGATGTTCATCCCGGTGGATGACGATGAGTCGGGCTGGTCGCAGCATGTGTGGAACATCAACAAGGACGAGAAGGGTAACGTCTCCAAGAAGAAGCTGTTCGGGGTGAGGTACGTGCCTTTGACGGATGCGCCGGGTCGCTGAGGTTTGTGTTTTCGCTGCTTGTTGTCATGGCCGCAGGCAGCAGAACGGTCGAGGCCTGACAAGTTTGACAGGAGAATCGTGAGAACAGAACTTGGCTATTGTCTTATCGCTAATAGTTTAATCCCACTCCCAAGTGAAGAGGCCCTGCCTCGCGTAGGCGGGAATGTCTGGTGACAATTATCGTAACTAGTGGCAAGAAATAGTTAGCTGCTTCTGGCAGGAATGACGACATTATACGTAGGCTGGTAATGAGGAATGCGCTGCCGAGGATGGGCTAAACAATGTCTGCCAGTCGCCGTCTGCGCTTGAGAAAGACTTCGTTTTACTGGCCGAGCTGTTTATTACCTATAAATCTCTGTTGGAATGGAAATTCTCCGATATCTCATTTGGCAGTTCTACGATCGAGGATGATCGATCAAGAAGCAAGCGATCGAACATGATTCCAAAAGGTAGGACGAAGGCACTTACAACAGGAGCTTTGGGCGTGCACGGACCATTACAGCCACAAATTAGGGACATGAATGTGGCTCGACCGAAGTATCCGGGGTCTCAGGGTGCGGCTGACAGCGTACCAGTACTTGAGGAAAGTGCATATGAACCGTGGCGCCACACATATATTCGGTACAGCTACAACAAACCCCCAATGTATGCTGACCACGACAGGTATATAAGTGGGGATTCCCCCAACCCGCTGAGGCACGCGCCCTCGAGCAATGGAGTACAAAGGTACCATGGTCCGCAGCTCCTCCCCATCCTTTTCCTCTTTCCGGTTGCGGTTTCCCGAGCCACATTACCTCATGTCATAACGGCGCCTCCATTATCGTTCCTTTCTCATCCCATTCGACCACGACATATCGGTCCATTGGCGGCATTGCGACATCAATTGCATCCCCAGCTGTGCGATATTCTTTTGCCCCGTTGCCGTTGCTTCGATACGACCATCGAGTTACCCACAGACGGCCCTCGCGCCTTGACATCTATTTTTGACACCAGCCAGTCGCGTTTCCGAGCTTTGAGCTTCTCGGCCGCGGACAGACGTCATCCGGCCCCACGCATTATTATCGCCCGACTTCGTTCCCTGAGGAGCGTGACGCGATTGTTGCCTAGCGCTTTGTTGGTTGCCTTCTCAGAGCAGTCCTATTTGAAACAACGCCCACCGCGCCTATCCGGGCTGTCCATGCCAAGCCATCAAAACTCGCCGGCCCCCACGCAACCACCTTTTCTAGACGAGTGACAAAGGAACAACTGCGAGGGCATCCGCCGCGCTCATTCCCGTCCACCGAGCCTATACGCCGATTTGCTCATGGCCCGGTAACGGGACACCCCGATCCACGCCGACACCATGACCAAAACGCTATACTTAGGCTCGCGCCTACCCTACCCCATCACGATATCGAAGCTTCTAAAGTCGCCCGGTGATGAGCTCAAGAAGCGCGAGCCCCTGTTCGAATACAAGTTCACGTGGATCAGGGAGGTTGGCGACTCCTTCCGTGACAATGTGTGGAAGCAGGAGCAAACGACCATCGCTTCCTGGGACTCACCCACTGAGGGCAAACTGAAGGAGTGGCAACTGAAGGAGGGTGCCACGATAACCAGGGACAAGGCCTGCCTCGTGGTCGAGGAGTCCTGCAGCCATGACATCCAGTTCCAGGGTCTCTGCGCCATGTGCGGCAAGGACGTGACCGAGGTGGACTGGTCCTCCGAGATGCCCGACTCCTCGCGAGCCACGATCAACATGACGCACGATAACACCGGCCTCACCGTTAGTTCGACCTTCGCGGCGCGCTCTGAGCGCGAAACCCAGCGTCGGCTCCTCGAGCAGCGTAAGCTGAGCCTTGTCGTCGACCTCGACCAGACTATAATACACGCCTGCATCGAGCCCACCATCGGAGAGTGGCAGAGCGACCCTACTAACCCTAATTACGAAGCCGTCAAGGACGTCAAGAGCTTTCAGCTGAACGATGACGGCCCGCGAGGCTTGACATCGGGATGCTGGTATTACATCAAGATGCGGCCCGGCCTCGCCAAGTTCCTCGAGGCCATGGCCGACTTGTACGAGATGCATGTTTATACCATGGGTACGCGAGCATACGCTTTGAACATCGCCAAGCTTATTGATCCGGATATGAAGTATTTTGGACACCGCGTGATATCGCGCGACGAGAACGGGAACCTCGTGTCCAAGAACCTGCGCCGCCTGTTCCCGGTCAGCACAGACATGGTCGTCATCATTGATGACAGGTCAGACGTGTGGCCCGGGAACCGGCCGAACCTAATTAAGGTTACCCCATACGATTTCTTCAAGGGAATAGGAGATATCAACTCTAGCTTTCTCCCGAAAAGGCAAGACATCATCGCCTCGCCTCAGAAAGGGCCCAATGGCGACGCGCCAAATAGCGCGGCGAAGCCGGTGTCAGCGAACGACTCTTCGAGCAAGCCATCCGCTATCGACGAGCTCGTGAAGATGAGCAGCGGACAGGACAAGAGGCTGCAGCTACAGCAAACCGCGGAACAGGAGAAGTCCCTTGAGAAGCAGATCACTGACCGTCCGCTCCTCCATATGCAGGAGGAGCTGGACAAGGAGGACGACTTGAGTCAAAAGTCAGAAGATTCCACCGGATCATCACAAGCGTCGGAAACCCCGCCGGCGGAGCGGCACCATGTCCTTCGGGATGACGACACCGAACTTATACATATACAGCAGCACCTCGCCAACCTCCACTCAACGTTCTACAAGCTCTATGATGAGAGGAATACCACCGGCGAGGTGTCCTTGGAAGCCGTTCCCGACGCGGGATACCTGCTTGACGAGCTGAAGGGGAACATACTTCGCGGCGTCGTCATAGTGCTCTCGGGCCTCGTACCACTCGGCGTTGATGTTCTGGGATCGGAGCTGGGACTGCAAATCATGAGCTTCGGGGCGGACCTGCAGACGCGTGTGACGAAGAACGTGACACATCTCGTCGTTTCAACACAGCGGCCGCGGACGGAAAAACTAAGGATCGCGGCCAAGATCCCGAGCATCAAAATCGTGAACCAGCACTGGCTCGCCGACTGTCTAAGCCAGTGGAAAAAACTGGACGAGGAACCATACCTCGTTCCGATACCTCAGGGCGATCGGAGGTCGGACGCGGCACAGGAGGGTAAGGAGGTCGTTTCGGACGCGGATGAGGAGAATGACGGCTCGTTAAAGATCATTGACGAGTCGGGCAAGGACATGGACTATGAGGATGACGATGACGATGAAGACGGTGATGGCGACGGCGGCCTAGTCCTGGACGTAGATAGTGACATGCCGCGGGACATCGGCGAAGGCGTGCAAAGCCCCATAGATGACCTCAAGGAGTTCGACTGGAAGGGTGTTGACGATGAGCTCGCGGAGTTCCTGGGCAGCGACAACGGCGACACAGATGAGGATGAGGACGAGGATGAGTCGGACAACTCCGCGGAATCGGGGACAAAGAGGAGGGCGGACGACGACGGGGAGGAGAGCCCTGCGAAGAGGCAGAAGCTCACGAACGGGGAAGTCGGGGGAGGGGAAACAGGGGAGGGGTCTGGAGGGGATGACTTCTCGGGGGATCTCGAGGCGGATCTATTAGCGGAGCTGGAGGCCCAGGAGAACGGATAGGTGCGGTCTGCTGGCGCCTGTGGGGAAGCGGGAAAAGTGAAGGACAAGGGGAAGGGAGTTGTCGGTGTGTCTGTGTGAGTAGGAGATACCCTCGGGATTGTATTCTAGGGAGCTTTTATGACAGCATGGTTATGATACACGGGGTTTGACTGGTTTATTTCTGGGACGTTCTGTCGAGTGGACAAGCTGCGTGATGCTTTGTGAGGCCATGTTACTGATGTAGGAGAGTTGCGCGCCCCTCTCAGAGCGGAAAGGGGACGGGATGACAAGATTGCGGGACGGGAACTCTGCCGGAGATTAAGACCCAATTGCCGGGCTCAGGGACAACGGATAATACGGAAGCCATCCACGATCACAAAAGCACTAAACGTCCCGCATCTTTCGATTTCCGTCATTTTAGGCGCGGGAGAGGAGAAGCGTCGTAGTAGTGCGCGAGTTCCCCGCTCTGGATATTGGTTTCCTCTTGGGATAAACAAGGAGGCGCGTTCCGATAAGGCGTGTTAATCATTGAGCAATATACTATTCACTTCTGCGTCTTACTGCATAAGGCGTACCATGGTACCAGGAGGAGCAACTGGAAGCGGGCGGAGGGACGGATGGAGCTGGTGAGGGGTATATATGGCGGGAGCGCTTCCGCGATAGAGCGGGAATAGTAGTGACGGTGCTTGGCAAGAAACGAAGGAGTAGTAGAGCTTGATCCTCAATTGCTTCACTCACGAAGAAGCTACAAGAAAAGTGAAGTATAAGAGTGAACAAGAGGAACAATGCGGTCGATTGGGGTTCTTCTGGGGGCCCTCGCGCTGGCGAGCGCGCTTCCGCAGAGCAGGGTAGTCAAAAGGCAAGTTGAGGAGCTGCGCGACAGTTACGACTTTGTCGTCGTGGGCGGAGGCACGGCGGGACTCACTGTTGCGGATCGCCTCTCAGAGGCATTCCCCGAGCGTACGTTTCTTGTTTCTTCTTTTCCCCCTAAGCCCCCTCTCTGCTCACTAACACGCTCTCAAAAGCAGCGGGACTGAGAGACTAACAAAGCATCTAGGCAACACCCTCGTAATTGAATACGGCACAGTTGAAGAGGCAGTGGCCGTATTCGAGCCCCCCGGCAACGGCCGGGGTACCACGACCCTGAACCTCGCTTCCGAACCCATCCCGGCCCTCAACGGGCGGCGCGCCTCGCTGACGCTGGGGATGACGGTGGGCGGCAGCTCGACGGTCAACGGACAGTTCTTCGACAGGGGGTCGCGGTTTGACTACGACGACTGGGCGAAGATCGGGAGTCCTGAGTTCGACGAGGAGGGTGAGAAGTGGGATTGGGAAGGGATCCTGCCGTTCTTTAAGAAGGTGAGCTTTCTTATCCTGTGAAAGGGGGATGAGGGAGGGAGGCGGTGAGGCGACGAGGATGCGAGAAGCTGACCGGGGGCAGAGCGTTACTTTCCATGAGCCACCGGAGGAGGACGTCGAGGCGTATGGCTACACGTACGACGTCGAGGCAGCGTATGGCGGCGACACACCGATTCATGCCGTCTACGCCGCCTATCAATTCCCCATCCAGAGTAAGGCCCCCTTCTGCCCACATACACCCATCCTTCCTGACCACCACTAACAACGGTAGAAATCGCCTGGGACGCTTTCGTGGAGATGGGTCTCCCCGAAAGGGAGGAGTGTGCGGGTGGTGACAAGGACGGCATCTGCTGGGTGCCTACCTCGCAGTATCTCGACACGGGCGCCCGCTCGCACGCCGGCCTCGGCCACTACCTGGAGGTCGTCGACGACCGCTCCAACTACGACCTGCTGGTTGGCCATAAGGTGACACGCTTGCTCTTCGAGGATGGCACGGACGAGGCGCCCGTGGTTGAGTTCAAGCCTGTCAGTGTCGAGGAGGGCGAGGAGGCGGAGGTGAAGACTGTGAAGCCTGCGCTAGAAGTTGTGGTCTCGGCTGGTGCGATCCACACGCCCCAGATCTTACAGAGGAGTGGTATCGCCGAGGCGGCTTTCCTGGAGGAGGCAGGGATTGATGTTGTGGTTGACCTCCCTGGAGTGGGCTGGAACTTCCAGGACCACTGCGGCCCCTCGGCGTCCTTTTCTCGTGAGTTCCAACTTCTCACTTGCCTCCCATTCCCTCCGTAACCGCAATTAGGAACGTAATATGCTAACTAGTGCAGTCGCCGAGGAGATCCTACCCAACCAGGGCTCTATCAGCTCCAACGAGACCTTCCGCGATGAGGCCATTGCCCTCTATGAGGAGCGCCCCGCGCGTGGGCCCTTCACCCTTGCCATGGGTAACAGCGCTATCTACGTCTCCCTCCCTCACGTGACCTCCGACTACGAGGCCATCATATCCGCCATTCGCGCGCAGGTCGAGGATGGCTCGGCGCTCGACTACCTCCCTGAGGATGTGCCACAGGCCGTCGCAGACGGGTATCTCGCCCAGTTGTCCCTCCTCGCGGAGAGCCACTCCAATCCGCGCCAGCCGATTCTCGAGGCCCCCTGGCTGAGTACTACTCCGGGCAACGGCTTCCTCCTCAAGCCACTCAGCCGTGGCTCCGTGCGTATCAATGGCTCTGATCCGGATGCTGAGCCGGTGATTGACTACCGCACGGCGGAAAATCCTATCGACCTGGAGGTCATGGCCTCCTTCACGCCATTCTTTAGGCGATACCATGAAACGGAGACGCTGCAGGCTCTAGGGGCGAGCGAGAGGTCGCCGGGTGCGAACGTCACGGAGGTGGCGGACATAATCGAGTACATACGGGACGTCATCACGCCCTCTTTCATGCACCCCTGCTGCACGGCGAGCATGATGCCCGAGAGCAAGGGTGGTGTCGTAGGGCCGGACCTTAAGGTTCACGGGCTGGACAAGGTCCGGGTTGCGGATATTAGCATCATCCCGCTGATTCCTGGGACGCATACTAGTGCGACGGCATATGCTATTGGTGAGAAGGTGAGCTTCTGTCTCTCGTATCATTGGGAGATGAGGGTACTAACGAGAACTAGGCGGCGGACATCGTCATTCGGGCCCATTCTGAGGAGGCTGAGAAGCCGAAGTGCAAGAAGAAGAGGTCCAAGCAGTAGATGCAAGTGGAAGGCTTTGGTTCATACAATTCTTGTCCATAGTATTTATTAGTCGGTTCAAAGTCACTGAATCCCAGTCAAAGTATTTTGTCCTGGCTGTTCCCTTGTAGACCAGGAATGGAGCTCGTGTATGCCTGAGTCTACATCTGACGAGTAGCCAAGATTTGACCCTGAATGTAAACTGGAGGAAGGGGTTTGCCAAGATGGCCTTCTGGCTCAGGATTAGGTAAGTATGTGAATGATATAGGGAGTTGAAGGTTACTATAATGCCGAGTCGGGGCGAGATGTAACACGAACTCATATTTGCGATACGTAAGAAGTCCAGCTTCAAAGAGGGAGTGGAGCGTCGAAAGAACCGCCGCTTCTCTAGGGTATATATTGCTCTGGCCAAGATGCCAATCCCAACGAGCCATTCGCGAAACCAGCGTATAGCTCAGCATGCTCATGGCAAGATCCTCACGCTCTCCAAGCCATCTCACCGGCCAACCTGAGCCCAGAACTAGTTCCCCCACCGCGAAGCAATGACATCCCCCAACCCTAACTTCTGCCACGAGAGCACTGCCATCGTAATTCCACTAACCCAGTGCGAAACTGCCTTCTTCCTCCCCTCCTCCCCTCCCCTCCACCACATGCCCACCCCGTCCACCACGTCCACCAGCCCCACAAGCATCATCAGCGTCCCCACGGCCATGTCGTCCCCATGGCCCTCGTGGCTCAGGAACAGCAGTCCGATGGCGATGTCCCGAGATCCCTTCGCGCGCAGAAGCGAGTTAACTAGTTCGGACATATCGTCGCCCTGTACCGTGGCCTTGGTTGCGGTCAAGCTGGACTCGTCCTTGGTCAGGAGCGGGAGCGGCTGCCCGATGTAAGGCAGCGGGGTGCGGCGGATGAACGGGTAGAGGCCGAGGCCCACGAAGGCGGTGCCAAGGACGTAGCTCGTGTTCAGAATGGCCATTTTGAGATTCCTAAGACTTTGTTCTCTTTCTCTACCGATTCAACCCGTTTGGAGGCTTATCCTCTTTGACCTCTGAGATGGATTAAGTCGACTGATGGACTTCGTTGGTTTGATGGCCTGAGCTCCGAGCTGGAATGCGGGTCCCTTCCTCAAATGGCACCACCTGACACCATGACCTCATGATTCAAACACTGACTAAGCATATGACAAAGCCTCGCTTCCAATTCGACGACACCCTCGAAAACATCCCAACGGGAATAATTACGAAACGCGATCGAAGCCATCCGCCTTCCCGACCGAGCCACTATCCCGTGCCAATTGCCCTTCCCGACGGCGGACACCCTATCTATCGAGGACAAGAGACGACCCAGTTGCCCGCCATGCCGCAGGACATGCCGCCGGTCGGCGGCTACGGCCCCGTGCAGTACAAGGTGAGGACTTTAGCACCGAGATTTCGATAGGATTGCGTGAGGGAGGCGGCCAATTGGAGGGCGCTCGGAATAGCGCATGTTTTATGAGATGAAGAGGGGGAAGTAGGGGCTGATGCCATGTCGCGAGAGAGACCGTTGGAGCCGGACCTGGGCAGAGGACGAATGCTGACCTCCCCACAGCGCAACCTCCCAACCTTCCGCGTCCGCCCCCGAATGTACGTCCTCGGTGCCGGCCTCATCTGCGCCTACGGCTGGTACAAGCTCGTCCTCGGTATCCGTGAGGCCAAGTACGTCCTAAACCTCTCCACCTACCCGGATGCCCAAGTCCTAAGGGACTTTCGCTCCCGTTCCCACGGGATTACCCCCGCTAACCTAGCCCACACAGCGAGTACGCCCGCGAAAAGACCTGGTCCCGCATCCACCTCCTCCCTGTCCTTCAGGCTGAGGAGGACCGCGACCAGGTGCGCCGCTACCTGGCCGACCAGAAGAGGGAGAAGGAGCTGCTGGGCGAGAACATCAAGGTGTACAACAGCGACCGGTTCGTAAGGCCCACCTTCGCGGCCACTCCGGGGAATGTCTCGAAGTAGGCGGAAGGGGAAAGTTTCTGTACATATCAATCCTATGAATTGACAATAGATCTCAAACACCATACGTGTAACACAGCGCCAGATATTCATGAGAAGGATATTCAACCATTAAGCGTGAAGAAAACGCATCAAGCCCACACGAACCAACCAACCAACCCCATATCCCATGCAGCCCATACATCGTCAATGAACCCTAGACCCCGATGCTCTAACCAGCTGTCTGCACGACGTTGAACCCATTAGAGACCATCTTCGCGATCTCCTCGTTCTTGTGCGGGAGCAACCCCAGCGCGAAAGCAACGTCGTTCCACTGTCTCTCTGTCTCGCACCTGCTAAGCCTCGCCGCGAGCTTCTCAGCAAGCTGTTTCGCGTGTTTGTCCTACGTCCGGTTAGCATCACTCCCCAACATAAACAAATATCGTCGGAGCGTTATCTCTAGGCGCAAGGCCATGCAGAATAGCGAGACATACCTTCTCCACAAAGCCCAGCAGGAACTTGATGATCCTCCTAAAGCTCTCCTCCGCAAGACCCTTCTCCGCGCTCAGAAGACTAAACATGTCCACAAAGTGGTTATAAACCGCATTATCTTTCGTGCTCAGCTCCGTAAAGAACATTCTCGCCAGGTCCGCGATTCTCCTGTCCTCGTCCTCGAGACACTTGGCCATCTCCCCCAGCTGGCCCTTCACCTTCACCTGCCCAGCCAGGATCAGGAACGTCAGTGTCATCAGGCAGGTCCTCTTCACGCTCGCGTCGCTGTCGGCGAGGCGCCGGTAGAGGAAGTCCGTGTTCTCGTCGATCAGATGGTTGAAGCACACTGCCATGTCGCCCAGGGCGATCACGGCGTTGGACCGCACCGTCGCATCCGCGGAGCGCTCCATGATCGTGATCAGTAGCGGTAGGTTCGCCTCGCAGTACTCCGAGCTCACGCACATCAGCTTCGCGAGGCAGAGCGTCGCCGCCGCCTGAAGGCCCTTGTCCGCGTACGTGGTGTTGTTGGCGCATATCTCGCTCACCAGGGGCCCGAAGACCGCGAGCAGCGAGTTGGGGCCGAAGAGCAGCTCCCGCTCGCGGATGTGCTGCATCGCCTCCGTGAAGTCGTCCTCCGTCGTGCCGCCGATAAGGTCTAGCTCGTCGCCATCCTCCTTGTCCTTGTCAGCCTTCTCGCCCGCTTTGGACTCGGACATGCGCTCCTTCTCCGCCTTCCGCCGCTTGAAGTCCAGCTCACAGAGCTCGAGGTGGACGATTTGCTTGATGGCCACGTGGCCAACAATGAAGAGTAATTGCGAGAGACCCGCCGCGGCGTCGCGGTTCTTCGGCTGGGAGAGGACCGCTGTCTGGTTGCCGTCGGCCTCAACAGTCTGCGTGACGGCCTGGGTCTGCGTCTGGGTCATGGCCTGGGTTTGAGCCTGTGTCTCATCGCGGGAGCCGGGGCGAGAACCTCTAGAACCAGGGCGGGATCCAGCACTAAACACCTGCTTCGTCTTGCGCCGGAGGATGGCAGAGCAGATAATGTCGGGGTGCTTCGCAAGAGCGTAAATGGCGTTGATAGCTTGCTCCGCGACACCATACCACTCCTTGTTCTCGGTAGCAATCTCCGCCATGGCCGCCAACCTTGCGAGGACGGCATGGTCACCGGGTAGCCGCGAGAACTTGACGCTCGAGTCTTTGCCCGCCCGGCCTGTCGGGTTGATGCGGCTCAGTGCGATGCAGGTGAACTTGGCGAGGATCAGGTCCGAGCGGCCATAGGCGCCCAGGCCGATCCGGAGCATCGTTTCCATCTCACTGACCACGATCTCGGGACTAGCGGTTGCCAGCATACTCAACGCGACGATGGCGCCTCGGCGCTGCCTCCGCGATATCTCGCGCCTCTGCACGCCGTAGACGTACCATAGCTTGGAGATGACAGCCTCGGGGATAAGGCCGCCCTTCATCATCGTGCTGATCAGCTGCTCGAGCGAGGTGAGTTCCGCGGGGGTAGCGTCGAACGTGAGACTGATCATATTGCGCGAGATGTAGGTCGCCGCATCATCTGGGCTGAAAGAGTCGGGTGCCTCGAAGAAGAGCCTCCGGTAACACTCGATGAGGTGCGCCTGGACGCCCTTGGCTTCGTCGCTGTTGCCCTTGGTCCAAATGAGCCTCAGCATGCGGCGAATGCCCAGCTTGTTCTGCTCAATGTTGTAGGCATCGCCGATCTCGAAGTAGTCGATGGCCTCGATAATCTCGCTCTTGTTCCTTGAGCCGAGAAGTTGGCAGACTGTGCCAGTGGCTTCGTGGAGCACGTCGATGAACTTGAGCGCATCGGTATAGTACTTCTTCTGCAGCGTCAACTTGTTAATCGCCTCCGAGGTGGCGGCGTCCTCCCGCGCCTTGCGGACAGCCTCGAACTTTTCTTCATCCGTCATGGGCTTTTCCTTCTCCTTCTGCGGCGACTCAACCTGGGTCGCCTCGTCGAGGAGCTGGTCGTCCGCTGCAGTAGTGTTCCCATTTTCCATGCTAGGGGCATCCTCGGGCGGCCTGAGTGCGTTGATCTCAGCTTCGACTTGGTCGTAGCGCTCCTGCCAATCTTTCCGGGGAAGCTGAGCGCCGTGGAGGTGGGTGAAGGGATGCGTCTTGATGAGGGTCCCTAGCAGTTTGATCGCATTCCTCCGGACGTGGCTGCTCTTGTCCTCCAGACTCCGGGTAGCCAGTTCAGCCGCCTTGAGCCTGCGCTTCGGGAACTTCTGTTCGAGGTCGCAGATCTTGGTGTAAACCTGGATGGTTCTGCATCGGCAATAGGGGTTGATATCGAGGAACCTCTCCTCTAGAACGTCGAAGAAGGCATTCAGCTGCGACTTCAAGTTCTCACCGCGCTCCTCCTGGCGGCTGAGATAGGCAATCATGTTGCCGCAGACCTCGATTAGCGCGCACCGCAGTGTATACGACTGATACGTGTCAGTAACACAACTTACTTTACACAATAGGGGGACGCACTTCACTGTCTAGCTGTTTCGCTAGCATTGTCACCTGCTTGATGACGATCCGGGGACACAACTCCGAGAGCTTAACGATAAATGTCGAAACCGACTTGGGACCCTTCGTATCGTTTGTGTTGAATTCCTTGTTACTGAGCTCCCGGAGGATCTCTTCGGCGAGCTGGCTGTAGTCGTAGGTCTCCGTGAGAATTTGGAGGAACTCGGCCATCGGTTCGGAGAGGTGCTCGAAGTAGGTCAAGTTCTGAACGATGGATATTTGCGCGGCTGAACCCATGTCAGCATTCCTCAAGCATATAACGACTCGCTCCAGACATACCATATCCGTGGCCGTGGTGCTTGACTGCAATGCAGAGCACCTTGAAGGCGTGCATCCGAATGGGCGTGTTCTTTACCCTCTGCTCGCTCTCTAGAATTAGGTACACTGGGCGGGTAAGAAGACTGATAAAAGTGTCCCTCTCGGACGTGGTCAGGAAGATCTTGCCCAGCTTCAGCTTAAGCACCTTGCACATGATGTCAAGCGCCCCCTGCAGCTGCGACGACGAGTCCCACGCGCCGTCCTTGGCCGCCGCAGCGCCCTTCCCCTTGGCCTTGCCGCGGCCGCGCGCAACGGGCGCCGTGGTGGAGGACTTCTCGGCGGCCTTGGTCTCGACTGCAGCGATGGTCCACTGCAGGAGGAAGCCGAAGATCTCGAGTAACTGCTTGTGGTGCGCGACGGAGTCCTGCTCGTCCTGGGACTCGTGCTCCTGGCTGATGCTGTCGGCCTCGGCTGAGAGGCCGGACATGACCAGGTCGAAGATCTTGCTGAGTGCATGGACGGGGAGGTATGGCGTGTATCTGCAACGATCAGAGAGTTTAGAATGCCGTTCTAGAGGCCTTAAGCAGAGGGAAGAGGCGCACTTTAGGAGGAACTGGAGGGAGTCCAGGTGGGCTGGCCGCGCGATGGCCTCGGGGCACTCGGCGACGGCCTCGACAATCTGGTTTAAGACGGGATTGATGACGGCGTTGGTGAGGGCCTCCGGGTCGTTCTCGCAGTCGAGCAGGCTAGAATCGACCTCGTGGGTGGGGACCGCAAACGGGTCGCTCATGTAGTGCTTGAGCGCATCGTTGATGTCGAAGTTGACGCCCTCCATTGTTGTCGGTCGGCCTGGGCGAGGCGCCGGGTATGCTGTGGAGGTTGCGCAGGTCTTTCGCAGTCGCAGGTGGAAGGGAGATGGAATTATCCGTTAGACGTCGTCGATAATGCCAAAGTATCCAGGATCCAGATAATGGCGGGGTTGGCTTGTCTGGTTTTGCGAAGTCAAGCGAGTGTCCCTTATGCGGTGATGTCTTGCGCAAATCGGCCTTAGCAACCGTTTGTTTGTTTTGTTTGCGAACGCGCTTGGTTGGGTATGCTCCCCACCCCCGCTATGCCGCCTCCCCCAATCGCGTGCCGCGCTCGATTGGATCGATGCTGAACGCCCTGAATCCGCGCAAACCAAGTCAAACTAATACCCGGTTCCTTCCTAAGTGCGAATCCTTAGAAAGTCAATTTTTGAGCATATATTGGGTGTGAAGTTTGAAAGACTAGTTTGTTTGAGTTGCTGCAATCCTTCTCACCAATTGAGCCCGAGCATTGAGTGGGCGAAGTTTCAGACGCGCCAAAAAGTTGCCCCTCCAGCACGCCTCCTCTTGAGACCCGCGACGAATTGACTTTTCTGCGTGTCCCGGCCACCACCGGCACAATACCTCACAATGGCGTCCGTCGCCCGCCACCCCCTACCGGATCAGCAGGCCTTCGCCATCCACGAAGATGTTGTCACCGATGAGGTCGAGATGGCCGACGACCCCGAGCAGCAGACCGAAGAAGTAGGCGCCCCATCAGAAGACGCCAACCAGGCTAGTGATGTCTCCGAGCTTGAGGAGAGCTCCGAGGACGAGTCTGCTGCGCCGAGCAATGTTCTGCGGGATATGGAGAAGCTGGGGAGGGAAGTGCCCGGGATCAAGGGCAAGTACAGGTTAATCAAGCGGATTGGCGAGGGTATGTTGAACCGTGCTGTCACACAGGCAATATCCCCTACAGAGCAAAGCAAACGGCGGGCCACTAACAAAGGGCAGGAACCTTCTCAACCGTCTACAAAGCAGAGGACCTACAGTACGACCGCTATCGCAACGACTGGGACATCGAGGCCAAGGAGTCCCCCAAATGGGCCTCTCCGCCCGTCCGCCGAGCCCGGAACGGCAGCCATCACTCCCACTCCGAACAGGCCCCCCGCCGACGCAAGTTCGTTGCCATCAAGAAGATTTACGTCACCTCTAGCCCCGCCCGCATTTACAACGAACTGGAGCTCCTCCACGTCCTCCGCAACTGCCCCTCCGTCTGTCCTCTCATCACTGCTTTCCGCTACACCGACCAGGTTGTCGCCATACTCCCCTACTTCCGCCACGCCGACTTCCGCGACTACTTCCGTGATATGACCGTCACCGATACCGCCATCTACCTGCGCTCCCTCTTCACCGCCCTGGAGGCCGTGCACAGCCATGGCATTATACACAGGGACATCAAGCCGACGAACTTCCTGTACCACCCGGACACCAAGCGGGGCGTGTTGGTCGACTTTGGGCTCGCGGAGAGGGAAGGCACGGACTCGAGGCCCTGCCTCTGCCACGAGAGTGCCACCGTCCGCCGCCGCCGCGCCGAGACGAGTGTGGCAGGACAGGCCGGCCCGCAGCAGGGCTACCCCAAATCCGACACCCGGCCATCGCGGCGTGCAAATCGCGCTGGCACTCGAGGCTTCCGCGCGCCGGAGGTCCTATTCAAGTGCACCGAGCAGACCACTAAGATTGACGTCTGGTCCGTGGGCGTCATCCTCCTAACCATCCTCAGCCGCCGCTTCCCCTTCTTCAACAGTGCCGACGATGTCGAGGCCCTCATTGAGATCGCCACCATCTTCGGCACCAAGAAGATGAAGGCCGCGGGTCTGCTGCACGGCTGCGTGCTCGAGACTACGATCCCCACCATCGGCCTCCACGGCTTCAACCTCGAAAAGATCGTCCTGTGGTCGACGTGCCGCACGGATGGCGGTAGGGGCAGCCAGGGGCAACCGCTGGATGACGAGGAGAAGCTGGCGGTGGAGTTCTTGAACCGGTGCATGGATCTTGATCCTAGCAAGAGGATTAGTGCGGCCGAGGCGCTCGAGCACGACTTCTTGAAGCTGCCTGAGCAGGCGTTGGCTGGCTATGAGGAGGAATTGGACGACGAGATGGACATGGTAAGGGTGTAAGATGAGGGAAAGTAATGGGCTGTACAACATCTGGGACGTTAGCATACTGGAGTAGCATATACCACATGCCTGGGCATTCTCATCCGGCGTCCTGAAGGTTCAACCATCATGATAATAGAAATCACTTTTAATACCCACAGCTCCCCGCCTCGCCTTCAACCCCAATTGCCCAAATGAATTCGCCGTGAACGAGATGAATTTGGCTTTCATTCCGTAGTGTATTTCGCGAAACTCCTTTTTAACAGAGTCAATGCAGTGCACAGCCGTCCCGAGTCCCTTTTTTCCATGAGTTCGTCTCGAGGTGCCAAAAAATACCCTCTATGATATTTCGTCACGGCCGGATAAACCTCCCACATCCCTCCAAAAAATACCCCAAAACACACACACGTTACTCCGTTATCCTCGCCCCTTCAATTTACGCCACCAGCTGGACGACACCACCGGCCTCAGTGATCTTCTTCTCCGCCAGCTTGCTGACGTACCGGGCACGGACAACGATCGGGATCTCGGGGATGCGGCCCTTGCCGAGGACCTTGGAGTAGCCGAGCGGGAGGAGGTCGAGGACGGGGGCGGTGTCCTTCTTCTCGCCCGAGAGGTAGGCCTCGCGGGTCTCGGCGGGGACAAGGGTCCAGAGCTGTGGTTTCGCGTTAGCATCTCGCCGCTTCAGCATAGACGCCGGCTTATCAAGGGCTGGCGTCCTCGGAGGTTCGGGTGGACGTACCTTGTCGATGTTTATCGTGGGGGACCAGAAGTGGTTGGACTGCTTGTGGAAGTACCTCATACCCACCTTACCGAAGTATCCGTAGTGGTATTTCTGCAGCTGGTCAGTAATTTTTGTTCATCGTTCGCCGTGTCCGGGAGACTTGCGTCCATGTTGGTACGGTGGCTGTGGAGGTCCAGGGTTAGCATCTCGACTTGACCGCACGAAGCCTGGGTTTCACTCACTGGTGCTGGCCACCAGCCAGACCGCGACCACCGGGGTGCTTCCTGTGCTTGCCTGCACAATAGTTAGATTCCCGATCCCTCAAATCTCAGAGCGCTCGTGGGTTCTCGTCCGTACCGATACGTCCGTGACCGTGGGACACATGGCCGCGGCTGGAAAAACAACGTCAGTTACCGTAAGATAGAAGTCGCCAGATCGAATTGAACGTACAGCTTCCGCGTCTTGGAAAGTCGGGTAGGCATGGCGACTGTATTGACTGTTGGTCGCTCTGTTGGTTGTGGGTGCGAGGATTGGGAGGAGTCGACTTGGCCGTGGGGAACAGGTGAGAGATGTTTTTTTCGGTGGTGCTGCTCGGCGGCACTCTGGCAAATTCCCACACAGCGAGCCCTAAGCATTTTGTGGTGGTGTGGAGGTCTGTGTGTGATGAACACGTGACTAGTCTGCTGACTGGGCTGAGGATTATGTCCTGCCCCGCCAAAAAGGCATTGCGGCGATTGCAATCGGGGGAGACACCTAGACCTGACAGTGACTCCATCCGAGATGACCTTCTAAGGCCTCATTGTCAAACGAAGTCCATCCAGCATATCTCTGGGTCTTTGTTCAAGAATATCATACGGTACTTTGTGGATTTAGAGCACAGCATGTAATCCTTGCCAGGGCCTTTCTTAAGGCTGCTAGAGAAAGTGGTTTCCTGTTTCCTTCTTCCTTCCCCTTCATGATACTCCCTATCTCAACCGGTTTGGTCTACGATCCGTCGCTTTTCTATGCCGGCTCACGACTTCGAGTCCATTGTTGTCGGTTGATCGGCCCCGATGTGGAGCTCGTCGTCGGCCCCACTCAAGGACAATATATCACGTGATTACGTGCCGGCGAATACAGGGACCATCTTCATTCGTCTCGAATTGAGGCGCGAGGAGAACCGCGTAGTCACCAGTCTAGGTGCCAGCCATGTCCGCCTCAAATCGGACCGTGCCCTTAAAAGAGGGAAATGACGATGGAATCATCGACTTCCACCACCCATACACCCCGTACGATGTCCAACTCCAGTTCATGAAGATGGTCTACGATGTCCTGCAGAAGGGCAACGGCCAAATCGGCATCCTTGAGAGCCCCACTGGAACTGGAAAGTCCCTCTCCCTCATCTGCGCTTCCCTGACCTGGCTCCGCACCTTCAAGGCCACCTCCCACGAGGAAACCCTCAACGCCATGGGCGAGAAGTTTGCTGACGAGCCTGACTGGGTTGTGGAGCAGCTGCTCAAGCGCAAGAGGGACGAGCTCACCCGCCGGTGGGAGGAGAGGGAGGAGCGCCTGGAGAAGGTGCGGCAGAGGGAGAAAGCCCAGGAAGCGAGGAGGGTGAAGAGGAGGCGGATTGAGGAGGGGGATGATGAGAGGGGACCTATTGATGAGGATGCCGAGTGGCTTCTTGACTGGGAGGGCGAGGAGTCGAAGAGCAGTGACCCGCTATCGGGTCTCAGCGCCGAGACGAGGGATACCCTCGCGCGCATGGGCCTCGGCGCACCGAGGAAGAAGGCCGAGGACGAGGAGGAGCTAGATGATGAAATTAAGGTAGCGCCTCCGCTCCTTGCCATTCCACTTGTAGAACACTGTAGTAACTGTTGCCTTAGATCATCTACGCCTCTAGGACCCATTCCCAACTAAGCCAATTCATCTCCGAGCTTCGGCGACCCTCCTTCCCGCCCTCTTACCCCAGCCACGAATACAAAGAGGTGGCGGGGCCCGAGGAGAAGACGAAGGAGAACGTGAAGCACATCCCACTCTCCTCCCGCCAGAAGCTCTGCATCAACCCCTCCGTCTCGCGTCTGGGCTCCCTCAACGCCATCAACGACCGCTGCGCGGAGATGCAGCAATCCAAGAGCAAGGAGAAGAAGTGCAAGTACATGCCCGGCGAGGAGACACTCAGTCAAACGCATCAGTTCCGCGACACGGCGCTGGCGACGCTACCCGATATTGAGGACTTGCATACCCTAGGCAAGTCCCTTGCAGTCTGTCCGTACTACGCTTCCCGGACGGCTATCCCAGCCTCTGAGATCATCACGCTACCTTACCCCTTACTCCTCCAGAAGAGCGCGCGGGATGCTTTAGGTATCAAGCTCGAGGGCAACGTCGTGATCATCGACGAGGCGCACAACATCATGGACGCGGTTTCCGGCGTCAACTCTGCCTCCATAAAGCTCAGCGAGCTAAAGCGCGCAAGACAAATGCTTGCAGTCTACGTGCGAAAGTTTGGGAAGAAGTTGAAGGGGGAGAATAGAGTAAACGTGGGCAAGGTCGGAAGAGTCATCGAGGGCCTAAGCTCATGGCTCCAGATGGCCATGGACTCAAAGGTGAGATACCCTCTGCTTATAAACCCTCACTCAGGAGTTAACACACCGCAGTCTGACCAAGGCATCGTCGACCCCAATGCCCTTCTCCGCCATAAGTCCATCGACCAAATCAATATGTTCAAACTAACCCAATACATTCAATCCTCCAAACTCGCTTATAAAATTGAATCCTACATATCCCACGTCGAACAAGACCCCTCCCAACCGCCCACCACCACCCACGCCTCGACCCCCGTCCTCCACACCCTCCTCTCCTTCCTTCTCGCTCTCACGAACCTCTCCTTCGAAGGCCGGATCTTCTACACCAAGGAGACCTCCCCGCCCGATATCCACCTCTCCTACCTTCTCCTATCGCCCACCCACGCTTTCTCCTCCATTGCCTCCTCCGCCCGCGCCGTGATCCTCGCCGGAGGCACCATGTCCCCTTTCGAGGACTACACCGCCCACCTCTTTCCCTCGCTCCCCGCTCCACAAATCACGACACTAAGCTGCGACCACGTCATTCCCCCATCCAACCTTTCCGTCTGGACCCTCTCCCGCGGACCGGGCGATGCGCCCTTCGAGTTCTCCTTCTCGCGCCGCAGCGACAAGGCCTTGATCTCCAACCTGGGTCTTGCCCTCCTAAACGTCTGCTCCGTCGTTCCGGACGGTGTAGTCGTGTTCTTCCCCAGCTACGGCTACCTAGACGAGGTCGTCCGCGCGTGGCAGGCCAGTCCCACCTGGGAGCGCCTGGCCTCCAAGAAGGCCGTCTTCCGCGAGTCAAAGGGCGGGTCCAGCGACGAGGTCCTCGCGTCTTACACGGAGGCCGTGCTCAGTCCCGAGGCCAAGGGCGCGCTGCTGCTCAGCGTCGTGGGCGGCAAAATGAGCGAGGGGATCAACTTTTCGGACCGCCTTGGCCGCTGCGTCCTTATCGTGGGACTGCCGTACCCCAACATCAACTCCTCCGAGTGGAAGGCCAAGACGGAGTACATCGAGTCGACCACCCTCTCCCGCCTCCTCCTTCCTTCCGACAATAGACCCGCCGATTCATCCTCTCAATCCGCCTTGAAAGCACCTAACTCTATGTCAAAGGAAAAGGCACAGGATGAAGCGAAAGCGGCGGCCCGCGCCTTCTATGAAAACGCCTGCATGCGCTCCGTCAACCAGTCCATCGGCCGCGCCATCCGCCACCGCAACGATTACGCCGCCATCGTTCTTGTCGACCGCCGGTACTCCGCGGCGCGCATACGAGGGAAGCTGCCTCGGTGGATCGGGTCGTCGATGGAGAAGGAGGAGAGCCTGGGGAAGGTGATGGGTGGGTTGAGCTCTTTCTTCAGAGGGAAAAGGGTCTGAATGTACGAAGGTCACATGTACGAGCTTAAGGAAGTGATATTATATCCCCAGGAGGCATTGGTGATGTTAGCGTCTTGAGATTCTCATAGTCATCAGCGCTGGGTCATGCTATGCTCTCTCTACCTGTAACTAAACAATCTCCAAAGCATTACAGAGCGCCCTGTATCCTGTATCCCGAAAACAAAGAGTCATCAAACCGCTTACAATCGCCATGAAATCCCGAGAACCACATTCGGCCCATTAAAATCCTCCTACATGTCCGCTTAACGATCATCTGTGTGCGACGAGCCCCGAAGCCCCTAGTGTTCCGGGCCCGGCCACAGATCTGAAAGCCTCCTGGTTAACACCTCCGGATCCGGTTCATCCCTGCCCACAAAAGTCCAGCTCTCCTCTTCCGCCTCGTCTTCGTCCTCGTCCTTCGGTTGCTCGCCGTCGCCTGGCTTCTTCTTGATAAGCGACCGTGCATACTCGAGGTCACGGTAGATGCACTGGATCGCAGTCTCGACACCGTTCTCCTGTATCCACCTGTTAGCGAGTTGGTTCCTGGAGAAGGAGAAGCGGCCGGATTGTCTTACCTTGCGGATCTTCTGCCCGAGCGCCTTTGCTCGGACGATCATTCTCTCATTATGCGTCGCCTCCCAGAGTGCCCGTCCAAATGAGTTGGCTCCCCACTTTCGCAGCCAGATCCCAACACCTAGGTCCTCCACGCGGCTCCCGAAGAAAAATTGGTCTCCAAAGAAGGGCCTGATAATGGTGGGAATACCGGCCCGCAGGCTAGCCCCAGTCGTCCCTGACCCGCCGTGGTGCGCCGCGGCATCTATCCGCGCAAACAACCAATCGTGTGGTGCACTCTTAATGACGTGGATCTCGGGGGGTAGTGGTGGCTCGTCCTCCACAACGGGCGGCCCGTCCTTCGTCATGCGGTCGGACCAGCCCTTCGATAGGATACAACGGACGTCCGCGCCCAAAACGGCATCGATGACCTCCTGAGTCATCTTCGCTGGGTTCTTAACAATGATGGACCCAAACCCAACATAAACCAGCTTCTTCCCATCTTTGCGCGCCTTGTCGATAAAATCCGCCAGCTCCCGCGGCGGCTCCCACCCCGCAGCCTCATCGAGGAACCAGTACCCCGTCACGCGTATCCAGTCAGAGAAGTCAATCGGTGGCGCAACGACCGACGGCGAGAAGTTGTACATGAAGGGTACCTTGTTCGGCTGCAGCTTCTCGAGGCTTGTGCTGGGCAGCTTCAGCGTGTTACGCCGCCAGCGGTTAACCTGGTACGCTGTGGTCTTCCAGAAGACGTTGTCGAAAAGTACGTAGCTGGTAACATTGTACGCTCCGCCCATCTTCGTCTCGGGCATGACAAAGGCATGGGGGTAAGCCCGAGTGCGGGTCCACGGCATCGTAAACGCGCGGAAGTAGGGGATCCCAAGTGCTTCGGCGATGTGGATGCCTGCCATCGCACTGGGGCTTTCGATGAGGAGGTCTGACCCCTGACAGGCGGTCCACGCAGACACCAGTAGCTCGTCAAGCCAGCCTCGGAACGCGGAGTTGGCTTCACGAAGGAAGGACCAGGTGAACGTACCATGCTCGATACACAACCTCATGAGCTCTCCCGGGTCACCCTCAACATTGGCGAATTCGATGCCGTGCCTCTCTATCCACCCCTTGAACTCTGAGTGCGTTGCAATGCGAGGTTTGTGACCCTCGGCCAGAAGGCCTTTGCACAGAGCAATGTAAGGTTGCACATCACCTCTCGAGCCGATGGTCAAGCAAGTGATCCTCATGGGGGTAGACGGCTTGAAGTCCAACATCGACGTCTTGGCGTCACCGAACAACATCGGTGGCCCGTCCAGGCGGTCATGAACAATCTGGTTGTCCTCCTCGCCCTCCCTCTCCGCACGCAAAGCGTCGCGCTCAGCCTTCGCTGCATCTGCGCTGAGCCTTTCGCTGGTTTCTAGAAGCCCGGATTCCTTAAGATAGCGGGACTTCTCGAGGGCCTGCAGCAGCGTCACCGTGCAGTCGTCGCGAATGTCGCTTTTGCTGAACTCGAAGAATAGCTCCTCGTGGCCGCGGATGACCAATACTAGACCAGAGTACCCGAATGTGAATCCCTTCTCTTTGTTAACATTCTCAATATCCTTAAGAGGGAGAATGAGCTTTGTGCGGGTTCCGATCAGCAAGCTCCTGAAGCACAGGCTCTGGTCACTGATGTAGATCTTCCCGTAAAGAGGGAGCACACGGAACAGGTGGCCGAAGTATGTAGCCTGAAGCTTTTCTGTCTCAGGGAGGGCGAAGTGCTCTCGGAATCTCTCATTTGCAGACGCGCGCTTGCTCCCGTCGCTATCATCGTCATCGTCGTCGTCAGTTCTGAGAGCAGGCGGCTTCTCGTAGTGCTTTCTTCCCCCTTTCCACATCCCGGAAACCTTTTCGACATATCCCATGGATTCGGAGGCCAGAAGGGAGCTCATCTTGCGGCTTGTCGAATTCAGGTACAGGGCGAAGGCCCCAGCTCGCTGTAAAGGGTACGCACCCATCTTGGCAATATTCTGCAGCGTCGGCGTGCCCGGTCCCTCGTCGCCCTCTTGGCCGCCTTGAATAGCTAGGTCACCCGCTGTAACGCCATGATGCGTATCATACGACTCGAGTGCGGTAGAAGGGGCTTGCAGAGACTGGACCATCTTATCCTCATGCTCTTTCTCCTTCTCTTTATCCACAGATGGAGAACCGGACCGTCGTATTGTCGGGCTATGGAACACTTCGCTCCCCTTGAGGATCTGACTAGCGGAGGGATCGTCGCTCGATGACATGACCAAGGCCGATATGCTCGGCTCGTCAACGGAATGGACGTAAGACTCGGATGAGGTTTGTCTTCCGCGACTCTTCGCATCTGTGTGCCCGCTTTGGTCAAGCGATTGGGGCGGAGGCGGGGATCGTGACTGATCAAGAGACCGTCTCTTATCATGGGACCGCCTTGTCGCACTGAAGCTCCGCCGGGTTGGTTGTTCCTGGGGGTTGCTCACAACATCGAGGCTCCTCCTGTTGCCGAAAGACTTGAAAGCGTCGAAGCTGGTTCTGGATATTTCCGCGCTTCCTCTTGGGCTACCAGCACCAGATCGAACGGGTGAAAGAGTAGCTCGGACTACGTCTCGCGGAACATACGCTTCGATGACTTCCGGTTTTTCGTCTGGCGAATTCTGTCTGTACGAAAGAATGGGTATCTTTGGCTGGTCCTTCTGCTGTAAGGCGGAGTCCTCGACCAGGATCTTCAAAACATTGATCGCGTCCTTGCCATGCTTGAAGAATGAGAAGTAATACTATCATTAGTTAGCATCCACTGCCTTTCAAGCTTCGAACGACCATTCTGGAAAGTAACGTACCTCGTCCAGAACGAATGTCTCGTCGTTATCCAGAACACGAATCTTGCAAGTATCGGCAAACTCCAGCATATGAATATCCTCAATATCAATGACGTTCTGGATCGGCAGCGAGATCTTGACGCTATCGCCGTCGTTGTGAGACCGAAAGATGACCCGCTGTATCGCCTTGACCCATTCTTTGGCGCTGGGTGCACTGTCCGCCCGTAGATGGTATGTTCGGTGGTGGGTAGACACGGAGAAATTCAGGCCTTCCTTGTCTTTGTCTGTGATGTTGACGGATATGGCGTACCGGAGGTCGATCTGGCCGTAGGGGAAGTAGACATTGGTGGTGTCCGCGTAGTAGGATAGCACGTCGCCCTTGAGACGGAACCAGTATCTGTTGTAATGGGGATTCCTCCGGCCGCTCTTTGAGAGATAGCCAGACTTGGCGACCTCATTCTGGAACATAGGTTAGACTGGTAGAAAAAAAGACTATCGACAGACTTACCCCTTTCTTGGGAAGATATGCATAAAAGCAGATGTGTTTTGTCGTGATGTAAATGAACCCCTGGAGGAGGACACACTGAAGCAGCCAGCATGGGTATTCTAGGCGCAGGATTAGAGTCGGTAAACGAGATTATGAGGAGCGACAGCGTGTAGCCACCGAGAAGGTCAGTTCTAACGGCTCCAAGGGTGCGCATACCTTCTATTACCTCCTCAGGCTCGTCAAACTCGAAAATCTCCTTCAACTTCTTCGCCAAAGGACTAACTTCATCTTCGTCCGAGTCGAGACCGATATCTCCCGAGATCCTGTCAAGGTCAAAGCTCGGACGAGCTGCCATCTCTGCCCTAGCTTCCAACATGCGGCTCATCACGGGCGCAAGCCTCTTATCATCGACATTGGCGGACTCCTCGGCGCCGTCATCGACGTCGCTCTTCTCGTCGCTAGGTCCCGCGGGTGATTTCGAGCGTTGGTCCCGCCGCAGCTTAGATTTCGCCAGCCTCGGGAGCGCGGGCAGCGAGCGCAGAAGCTTGTGGTCCGAGAGTTTGCGGCGGTGCCCGCTCTTATCGCCTCCCTTGGGTGACTTCGCGTGACGCCGAAAGATGGTAGTCCGAGCAACGTGCTCCTCCTCAGCCTCGCTGTCCTCGCCGTCCCCTTCCTCATCACTTGAAGGTGGCTGGAACCTGTCCGTGAAGTCCACGCGGGACCCCGCGGCGGCGATGAGGCCGAATATCGACTGGTTCATGTCCATGTACATGGTGGGACCCTCTCTGTTGGCGGTAATCTCCTCCTCGCCTGCATCGTCGCCGTACTTTAGCCGCTCTGGCATGTCGACACTGGAGTTCGAGTCCTTCGGGCGGTGCTTGAAGAGCTTTCGAGGGGTGAGTCTCGCCTTAGACTTCTCCCCCGGCGGAGGAGAGCCCCCGGGCGACGCCATCATACGAGGGTTCGCTCGGATGCTACCGCAGGCGGGTGCGATGATTTCGCGGAGTCGATTGGCGCAGCAGGTCGCCGCGGGGAATAGTGAATGGGGTCGGCCGGGCGAGTCGTCGATGGATCTATCTGTCAATCGTGGAAGGTAATGTTAACGAGCTGCGGCCGAAGCAAGGATTAAGTTCGAGGGAGAGGGGATTCGCGGGCGATATGTACTGGGTACTTGCCACCCCCGCTGTGCCTGAGCGGTGCAGCGATAACAGGCAGTAGCCGCTCAGGGAGCTTGGAGCGATGCCGTCATTCGCCAAGGGGCGGGAGCTTAAAGTTGGCCGGGACTGCCCAAGGCGCCGAGTTAGCTGGATATGGATAGAATGCAAAGTGTACCTCGATCCCTCGCAGCAGCGACTGCCTATTGCTGCTCGTAGCGATGCGGTGTTTGGTGCGCAGCTTCGGTGTGCAAGGCCGGGATCATGGGGCTACGTGGAGCAGGTGGGGGCTCTGCGGTGATGCGTCCTCCGGAGACAGAATTGGCGCGATGAGTGTCTTGTTGAAGGATAGGTAAGGCATGTGGGAGGATCAAATGCTCCAGTGAGCTGCGCTACATGGTGCCAAAACCGCTTGTGTTGATTCAGAAGCGTGGTGGTGGCAGGCGGCGAGCTTCGGGAGGGAGCAGGCGGCAGCCGAGACATCCATCATCCACTGATCAGCAGCGGTCAGCGGCCCCGGGCGCGCTGCATCACAGGCCCACTTAAAGTACTACAACTGAATGGCTGCAGGCCGTCGGGTACCTTCGCCTCCAACTTAGAGCTGCCACCCTTATTCGTGTGTCCACGGGAATGTTGACATTTCGGCACCGCCTCTTGGTTCCTTTCAATCCCCTTCGTCATTCGTCTTTGTCTTCTTGGGAGAAAGCGGCCTTGATGAGCACCCCGCCGTATCATTGCGGCCGACGTGCGGGGCTCTTTCCCCAGCGCTTGCAATACTTTGGGTTATCGATAACGGGCTCCCATGTCGCCCAAAGCGGAACCAAGGTTCTATTTTGGGCAGAGCGATCTTTACCGTTGCCTGGCGAAGATCCACTCCACATCGATCATGATACCTCAAATACACACAGTACGTCAACAGATGCTTCGGATAAATGCTGCATCGTCTTGCCCCGTTCCTGACCGTGGCGCATCCGGGTACATCAAAACGAGAGATTAAAACGCCACCTGGCGATGCTGCTCTTTTTTTACCCCTTCCGGTACGAAATGCGTATTCCGGACAGCGGGCGTCCCGACAGTCCCACACCCTTGGCCCGCCTAGGCTTGGCGCCCTCAGCCCGGATGAGCGCATCACCTGCCACCGACCACTGCTGCGTCACATGCCAAACGTACGTCCAACCTCTAGCCATCATACTCCGGTATGACCCGCGACGCAGAGGCTGGCGGAGTCCTGCCGCTCTCTTCAGGAGGGTGCTTCTCTATACGTAATCGTTGACGAACACCCATTCGCCGCAGCGACAACTCTGCTTCGGTCTGCCTCCCATTCGTGCAGCTGGAGTATCATTTGCCACACCCACAGCGACCGCCTGCCCAATCCACCGTCCATGCAACCGATATCCGACACATCACATAGCCTCAGAACCAACACCGATGAAAACGACGGGCAATTTTTCCCGACTGCACGACTCGTTCCTTGGCGCGGCGTGGAACATATCTTACATCATTCTCGCCGCGTTTGACGCTCCGGAACCAGGCTACCAGGAACGGGGTGAGAGTACAAAGTACAACCACGCCTGCGCCATCATAATGAGCCCATCTTATCGCGCCCGCGTTCGCATGTGAAGCATATCGCGTAATAACGCCTCTATTGTCGAAGGCCGAAAGCCTCGTAAATGTACCATGCAAGAGATATCCCCTACTCCATTGATCGCCCGCCTACTCCTTCCATCCAGCGACAGCCAGATCTGTAAATGCAACGCGACCTCCGCCGTAAGATACCAATACAGACAAATCCGAACACCGGCTCGAAGCAAACCCCCAAGCGATTATTCCCACGTAGTTTTCACATCCACAGGCAAAGCTTCCCGCTCGCTGTACCACCTGCAACCCAGTCCAGCCTCGGATGGAATTGGGCAACAGCCGGTACGGCCGTGATGCCTTCGCCTCCCAGCTGGGCCAGCTGGCTTCCGTCCGCCGCGAACACGTCCACAAACCGGTTCATATTCCCAATAACAAACTTGTTGTTTCCATCTGCCGGTTGCTGTTGCCATTGAGGCTTCAAGATTGTGACCCAGCGACCCGTCTGGTTGTTATGTGGCACGATGCTCGTGGGCTCCATGTCTATCGAATCCCCAGCCTTCCAACTGCCGCATTCGGGGAATGAATAAATCTTGACGGTGTCATCGTATGAAGACGTGGCGAGGTGGCCGCCTGCGCTCCATGCTGCGTGCGAGACGGAAAGCCGCGACTCATGCTCTCCTACCAGGGTAGGCGCGCGCTCGTCGCCCTTTCCAGACATCTTCCGCAAATCCCATATCTTCACTGTCCGGTCGAGAGAGGCCGTCGCGAGAAGATGAGGATGGAGCGGGTGGAGCGTGAAGCCGCCAATCTTCTGCTCTGAGAGGTACCACTGCTCAGCTCCTTTCGGAACCCGCAGATCGTGCCTCCCAACAACTCCCTGGAGAGTGGAAAAGTAAAGCATATTCGGATCGGACCGTGGCATGTCGATCGCCGAAATCGGCGCGTCCTCTGCTGGATCATCCGGCGCATACACTTGGACTGAGACTCCCTTCCCAATGTCCAGCTTTCGTACGGACGAGTCGTATGACGCAGAGAAGACCGAGTTAGCGTCTGTCTGCGAGAAGAAAAGGGACGAGATCGTTCTGGAATGAATCTGAAAGGCCGAAATCTGCGGCTCCGAGTCCTCATCTTCCGGCGCGTCCTGTGAGGCGTCAAAGACGCCCATAGCGCCCTCCTTATCGCCAGCGAAAATGATAGGCTTGTCCTCAGTAGGGTGGAAGCCCAAGCTATAGGGCCGTTGGGGCGTAATCTTGATATCTTTTAACTCAGTTGTTAGCCCAGCACGGAGAGCGGGGAGAATAACTGGGTTACCGGAGACGTACCGTTGGGCACCCACTTCTCGTATAGATTTAACCCGCCGATCCTCTCTCGCAGGGCCTTGAGGTCTTTGTCGCTTGTCTCCTTAACATCCTCTTCTGTGAAGGTCCTAAAACCAGGCTGCGCTCCTCGGAAGATATCCTTAAGGCCCTGTACGTCGTTCTCCCACTTCTTCCCGTCCACGCCAATGCTTCCCAGAGCCAGGTCGTCACTGACGCGCATCCTCTTAACGCGCTGTTTCTCCTTCTCCTGTTCCAGCTCGGCCTCAAAGCTCCGTCGCTGGGTCTCGCTCTCGGCCTCGACGCCAGCCAACCGGGCGCTGGCGCGCGTCCGCCTCGGCTGCTCGCGAGGAGCGGGGGGCTCTTTCCGCTTCGGTCGGGAGGTCTTCGGGGCGGGTGCGGGAGCGGCGGGTATGACTTTCTTGGCCACCGTCGAGAGCTCGTTAATCAACTCGGTATTCGCCTGGCGGTTTTCCAGCCGACGGCGCTCGAACGCGCTCATGGGCTTGACGCCGTTCGTGTCGGCCATTTTGGTGGTTGTAGATGTAACCGAGATGATAATTTGCAGTCGTACTCGTAGTGCCACAACGAACTTCTTCTGGTATTCCAGTCTCAATCAGTTCGCAGGGGCCGCGTGACAAGTAGGGCGTGAATCGGCATGCGCGTTGAGCAAGCCGCGACGCGAACCCTGCTGATTTCGTGCCAAACCAATTAAGCAGACGCCCCACCAGCTTACCTAAAACGAAATTTGCATATCCACACAACCATCACGGAAAACGACGAACTTCCTCCAAGACGAGCGACCAGGTAGCAGATGCGTCCCAAACCGGGACTGCAGCCCACAATGTCGTCAACCCTCCTCCCCTTCCTCTACCAAACCCGAACCCTCCAACGGGCCATCCGCGGGCCCCTCCCCGCCCTCGTCCGCACCCTGCACGCCAGTTCCCCCTACCACCACCCGCCACCGCCCCGAAAGAAGGCCAACGACGATGACTCGGTCCCCTTCGACTTTGGCCCGGATCAGCACGGTCTCACCGCCTATCGCCGCCCCCGTGACAAGGACTCCACCATAACCGAGTCCGAGAAGCGCGTCTTCGACGAGATCTTCGGCGCCATCAGCAAGCGCAGGAAGCAGCTCGGCGGCGGGCCCATCCTCCCGGATGTCGAGCCCCCAGCCCACGAGCGCGTGGAACACGAAGTCTTCCAGGGGGGGAAGGACGATCAGGAGCTCAACCGTGAGAGGATCCTCTCGATGTACCCCCCGGCTCTCCGCCGCGCCGCGGAGATCGCCTTGGGTCTCCAGGCGCAGGAGGATAAACAGGGTGTCCCCGAGGGCTACGTCCCCCATGCAACCACCGAAGCCGAGGCTGAGCTGGACGAGGAGATGGCCAGGAGAGATGCAGCCGCCAAGGAACGCCAGCGCGATGCCCAGCGCGCCATCCTCCACTTCCATAGGGCCGAGAAGGAGCGCGTCCGGTCCCTGATGCAATCTTGCACCTCCGATACCGCCGTCTGGCAGGTCCTTGAAGAACAAGTCTTCTCCATGGTCGAGCGTCTTGGAATCGGCAACCCTCGGCCCGGCTCCAAACGTGAAGGGGGGAAGGCGCCCAGGCGCAGCGAGGCGCCAGCTGCCGGCCTGAGCATGGAGCGCTACGGGCCCCTCTATTCCCTCCACGTCCTCTCCGGTCTCCGACAACTCGACCGCGGCTTCGAGACGCCCTCGCCCCTAGCCCTCAACGTCCTCCCACGCGTACTCGAGTTGGGCATGGCCTCGTACGTCCTGGGCGTGTCCACGCTCTTCTACAACGAGCTCATGTCGATATACTGGTACCGTCACGGCGACGCCGCCTCGGTGATGAGGCTTTTGAGAGAGATGGAGCGCGCGGGTCTGTCGCCTGACGGGCAGACGCTGAAGATCGTGGAGGCGGTGACGGTGGCGATCGACGGCCTCACGGATGAGAGCAAGGAGAGGAACCCCTTTGGGGAGGTGTTGAGCACGATGCAGGAGTATGACTCTGTGGTCTTGGCGAAGCTGGCAGCGAGGAGGAAGTGGGTGCTCGCATCGATAGAGGAGCGGGCGAGTGAGCTGCCGTTGTAAGAGGCGGGCTAACCCTGTGTAGGATTAAGGAAATGTACGATACCAGCGGTGCCGATGTATATTATTTATAGACTGATAGAACCTGTAGCTACCACTTTTTGGAGTGCTAACTCATCTACCATTTGTTTTCTCTTCAACTGTGGCTCACGGGTCGATTTCAACCGCGCCATGTGTTACGGCTCCACCCTGGACAACCTTCTTTCCGGGCTATTCTCATCAAGATGCTCGCTTTCCTCACCAGGCTGATGTGGTCCAGGCCCTAGCGACGGGCTCAGGCGAACGATCGTGAACCCGGGACTTGCACCGCCTGTCTGAAGTCCTCTTCCTACTCTGGGATCGCCATTCACTTTAGAGCAAAGTCGCGCCAACCACCTAACCCCGTTGATAACAGCCGTGGCGGATGGGAAGGTCCCGGGCCGACTATGGCTTCCCGGCGGACTCCCCATCAATATCCAAGCACTAATCTGTTGTATCGGCAGCCTCACCCGTGTTACTAAATAATATTATTGTCGGGTGGCGTCCTCAATGCTGGGCCATTCTGCCATTCTCGTCCCGCTACCGCAGTGGTTGGTGCTGTCAACTGACTCCGACTGCCGTTCATATCTGAGGTCGTTCCATAGCTTGCACCTATTAAGACTCACGCGTCTTTACGGACAGCATCTCTCGACGCAGGTCTCCTGAGTTTGGCGTTGTATCACAGAAGATCCTTCTGTCTCTTGTGGTGAAAGTGATTTTTATCGAACTATGTGGCTCTGAATGACCTTTTTACCTTACGTCAAGTTGTTTGCTTTGCTCCTAGAGACCTCGTCCTAACTTAATATGATAACCGAGGCCCTTCGTGCCTTATTCCACCTCTCCACTGAGGCTTGAGCGAAGATTTACTGCTCTTACTCCTGCTATGTCGTTACATTATTTGTGGACTCTGGCCTGTGCTTATGGAAGGATCAAGCCTATAGGTGAGGCACTTAGGTACCACTGGACAGGATATGGTGCTAGCTCAACTCCCCTTGCCAAGCTGAGCTCTCTGGCCCCTTTTCTGATTCAGAACAGAATGAGTTATACTTTAAATACCACTGCCATAGAAACATCTATTAGCAGAAGAGGCAGAAAATTTCACTAGTCCAGTTGTCTAAGTAACCTTCGACTGGTCTCAAACCTGAGCTTTATCCTGGATTCAAACCATTGCCGGCCTTTTCTGCATCTCCTTTTGTATCATCGTTTTATTTCAATTTTTTTAACGACCTCTTTTCCTTTCTTCTCTTATTGTGCTTAGATATCTCTCCACCATACAGTCAGACACCTCTTAGATTCCTCCTTACCCCATTATATGTCGGAAACTCCCCGAGATGACCGAGGTCCGTCATCTGAATATCCCTCGCCGCAGCCCTTGGACTAATATGAGATGTCAAACAACACCCAAGACACCGCCGCGCCAAATGTTTGAATTCAATGGGAAAATATAATATTTCAAAATCTTAATACAGCACATCTCACATAGTAAAAACACTTACATGCGGCTGTGGTTCCTTCCGCTATCAATCCTTCTTCCAACTATACGGAAGACCCTCTCAGCGTGTGAATATGAAGACCTTAGGAACGGGCGTAGGTATAGCACGAGTGTCTAAAAGATTAAGTATTCTTATTTTATAAGCGTAATGAAAAGCACCAGAGCAGCGTCTTGTGCGGGTATTATATTCCGGGCCCTCCTCACATTCCCGCTCTCTAGTATTACCTCCATCCCAGAACAAGGGAAATTCAAACGCTCTCAGACGCCGTCTCCTTCCTCGGCCCCCCAATCCCGTCTTCCTCCCAAAACTTGTTCATCCGCGACTGTCCCCTGATCGACCCATAAATATCAAACGGATCCACCAGCGTCCTCCAAAACGGCCTCGGATCCCTCCACCCCGGCCCATCCACCTCCGTCTTTCCATCAACGGCAAGGTACGTCGAGCTCTTTTCGGGCAGGAACATACGTGGATGACGCGCGTTGAATAGGAACATGTTGCTAAGCATGAGCCCACCTTCGAAGACCGCGAAAAAAGCCTCGTACCGGATGAGGGGCGTCATCTCCATGGGATCGAAGGACGGGTCGTTGTACTTCATCTCGGACATGCCGAAGTACTCTACTACGCGGAAGATGGTGCGCACGAAGATGATGGTCACGCTGATGTACAGCGTGATCAGCGGCTGCTGGAGCCTGCGGTCCTTGACGCCGCTCTTGTTGCACTGCCGGTGGAAGACCCCGGCGAGGGTTATGAAGCAGAGGATCACCACGACCTGCATCAGCAGCGACGTCTTGATAAGCGCGTGCCCCACCTTCCTCTGGCTCTCCTCCAGAGACTGGTTAGCGGTGTACGAGGCCCCCCACGCCGTCAGCGACTCGATGATCATCGAGATAAAGCCGAATGTCGTGAGGACCCTCCCCGGGTGCAGCGGTGAGTGGTATGGCACATAATACAACACCCTCCCGAGGATGTGATAGTTTTGCAACTCGAGGAGCGGCGGCGCGAAGTAGATCAAACAAATGCTCGCGATGTAGATGTTGAGTTCATCGTAGTTGTAAGACCCATAAACCCTTAGCGCGAAGCCGGCTGTGAAGAGAAGGCCACAAATGGGGAAGAGGCCCGTGAGGAGGGTGCACCGGTAGCGGTAGTTCTGGTAGATGTGGATGCAGGTCGAGACGAAGAAGATAATGGTGAAGAAGATGTTGGCGCCGTGGTTGGGGGCATAGAAGTAGAAGCTGTCCTGGACATATTCGCCGTCGGACATGGTGATGGTGTTGCGGCCTTCAGTATAGATGGTGTATTTTCGTGTAAGTGGTTGACGTGAAGGAGAGCAGATAAGCAATGAAGGCTTCTAGAATACAAGGAAATAGAATGGCTTTTTTGTCTGGAAGTTATTCTACAGACAAAATCGAGCTGCCTGGAGATTTTGAATCTATATATACTTGTAAGTCCATCGTCACCATCCCAACCCTTCTTCAGCCCAAACGGGCAAAAAATAGCAGAATGAGAAGCCATGCGGCAATGCCCTCACCAATAGCATGTTGTACCCCACTAACAACCTTCAGCGACAAAGACACGTGGGCGCGCTAGAGCGTGACAACTCCCACAGCCTCCCGCAATCTCGCATTCGTCGCGTTCCCTCAAAACGCACCCTCCATCAGCGTTTCCGAGTGGGTCCTCCCCCAACGCCAAGCCTCCCCACGCTCGCTTCGCATCCGCCGTATTCGTCGCATTGCGGGCCTCTGCAGGGCTGCCCATCCCAAAGAGGCTAACGGGACACTGAGGCAAGACAGGGGCGAAGCCTCTTTTCGTATCGTTCCGTTCCGATACGTTGGAGTGCCAAGGCGGACTTTGGGCGACGATGACGGCGAAAGGTTCGCAGCATCTGCGACACGTCGTTGGATGGTATCTTTGGGCCCACAAACTAGAGTGGCACCCTTTTCCGACCTGAGAAGCGCTCTGGCGTCGGTTGCGACGCCCACCACAGAGCTTACGCTTCATGATGCGGGCCGGCACAGATTTGCCGTCGCAGGAACGATCCGAATGCGAGGGCATATCTTATCTCTGAGAGAACGCGCAACTTGGGATCTCTAATGCACCCCTTGCAGGATGTCGACATATCGGGGCTTACATTTTGTAACCGAGGCCGGCCCAGATATCCGTGGAGTCAACTCCCAGAGCCGAGTGCCGACTTTCGCATGAGGAAACGGCGGAGACCACCCCCCCTCCCCCCCGGCGGGGCCCCCAAAATAAGGGTTGCCCTTTGGATTTTGCCATGTTTTATCGAATAATTCTTAGTCTGCGGGTCACAAGTCCCATTTCGACAGTCCTCATTATCTCAGTTCATCGGAGATGTTCTATATACTCCCCTTCCTTCCCCCAAACCAGCTAGACTGCCCTCCAACCTTCCAATCTTACAAATAAAAATACAGCTGCGCCAGGGAACGAAAACACGCAGACTCCCTCATAAAGCCCGTAATATACAAGAACGCCATTCCGAACCCCTATGCCAACTCGGACAATGCAGCACCCCTCACTCCCACCCGGGAAGACTCCCTAATCGACTCCCCACCCACGTCCAGCTTCATCCTCACCTCCACTCCCAAACCTCTCCACACCGTCCTCCTCCGGCATCACAAAATCCAGCTCTTCAATCTCACTCTCGCTCAGCTCTCCACAATCCCACTGCACTGGAATCCTCTCCCCTTCGTCACCAAACCCCATTACAGCTCCCCTCCATTCCCCCGCCACGATCTTCGCCGCAACTCGTAGCATGATCCTGACTAGGTACGCCGGCGGGCCAAGAAGAACCTCGCACGTCTTCGAGACGATTGCCATGGGAACTTTCTTCAGCACTTCCATCCGCGTGCTCGGCCGCCGCACCGCCCGCGGCTTGGGGTTGAACAACGTTGCGGCCGGCGGGAGCGGAGAGAGAGCCCTGTTCGTGGAGATGCTAGCCGTAGACCGGTGGCGGATGGTCGGGCGTGAGATGGCGCTGGAGCAGGCACCGTCCTCAGACGCGTTGGACTTGCGGCACTCCTCCACAGGCGCGAGGCTCTGGTCCGGTGCGGTGATGGCGCTGAACTGCGACGCGCCGCTGGACATAGACATCGCGTCCCACGTGCATCGCGTGTTGGGCGTGACCGTCAGGTCGGAGATGTCCCGGTGGTGGGCTGCATGGTGCGGTAGGAATATATTATCGTGGGGATAGGGGAAGGTCTGGGGCGAACGCTCAAGGTCTGGGGAGTTCGGACTGGGCACGGGAGGCGTGATAGGGGAGCGTGCGCTATGGAAAGAATCTGAGGACTCCGTGGGAGATGCGGGCCCGGACTTTCCTGAATCGGTATTGGCCGTCTCAGATCGGGAGTCAACGCTTAGATCCCGCTTTCCGTTGGGTTGTTCGGGTGGAGAAGTGACCACCGTGAGATGTGGGGGGATAGTGGAGGACCGGCCGGTGGAAAAACCGCCGTACCTCCTGAGCTTTCTCTTTCTCAAGATATTGGTTCCCTGACCTGCCCCTTCGTGAACCTCGTCAATGGTGCCGTCTGAACTTAGTGTCGCTTCTTCGACAGGTTCTTCTGCTCCTCCTTCAGGCGCTGGCGGAGTAGTATCGCGTGGGGTATCCAGGACCAGTGCTCGGTCCTCCCTCAGAGGCAGGGTCGTGGCTGAAGATCGTCCATAATCTACGGGATTAAACGCTGGTATGATGGGCGACACTTTCGTGCTCACAGCCGCCGTATTCGCTCGCGTCAGTGCCGCTGCCCCCTTTGTCGATCCTTGATCCTCTCTCCTAGCGTCGCCTGTCGCCGAAGGCCGTTTGTAATCGACGGACTTAAACGTAGGTTTTTCTGGTGGCGTATTCGCACCCGTCGGTGTCGCAGTCGCAGTCCTCATCGCTGCCGCCCCCCCTCTAGATCCTCCATTCTCGCCTCTAGGCTCGTTCGCCTCTGAAGGTCGCCCATAATCAACCGGCTTAAAGAACGACATGTTTGGGGATGCGTCCAAGTCCGCGGAGAATGGCTTCGGCGTCGGCGTTGTTGCCGTTACTGCTGGTCGCGGTGTGGTATTCCGAGAACCCGGAGATTTTGACCTGGCAGTCGGACTGACAGTCGGCGATAGAGCAGCAGCTTGCTGTGCTTGGGTGATGGCTTCGTTCACAACAGTCAGCGGCGTCGGATCCTCGGTGATGCGCTCCTCGATAACTGAGACGACCTCCTTGACTTTGACGGGTGTTTCTACCCGCCCGGTGCCTTCTTGCGGATCCTCTGGTCGAGCGTCAGCATCTTCCGGCTGACCGCTCGCCGGGTCCAACCCGGGCTCGTCCGCTTGATTTGTTTCAGATGTGCCTATTCGGGCGCCTGACTGGGTGGTCGACGACATCGTTGCACCTGATCTTTCCGGCTCCGTCGCCCCCTTCAACTCTCCATCCTCAGCATCTTTTAAGCTCATACCGTCCCCATCTAATGCAAACCTCGAAGACTTCGCACCCGACGGCGACTGACTTGCCCTCAAAGGCGACGAATAGAACCCCTTATTCGAAGTCGGCGTTGGCGATCCGTCGGACACCTCCACCGGCAATGGCCCCACAAGTGACCTCCTTGGCGTCCACGGCCTCTTATGCACCGGGGCCTCCGGTGGCGGCTCGGGAAGCCTCACCGTGAACGACCGCTTAAACGGACACCTCGTCTTCTCAAACAGCAGCACCTTGTCCAGTATCTCCCGCAGGAAAACCGCGCGCGCTGCGTCCTCCGGGTCGGAGACGGGCAGCTCGATGCGCCAGTACTGCGGTTTGCGGATTTGTAGCACGAATTTACTCGAGTCCTCCTCTATGCACCAACACTGGCTCCTCGGAAGGATCGGCTGGAGGGCGGAGCCGCAGTTGAGGAAGGCAACGGAGCCGGGGGCGCGGTAGATTCGAAAGGTCCCTAAGCCAGTTAACATGTGCTTGTCTCTGCACTGGGATCTTAACGGGCACACCTACCGACTGCAATCGTCCTCTCCAGCTGCGACGACCACGAAAGGGTGCCCTGATCCTCCCCTTTCGAAGATCCGTCTAGCGGCGGACTCCGGGGTACCGCGCGCGCCGTGGCCGTGAAGGCGATTATCTTAGCGTTGGGGTGGTTGTAGAGCGTCTCGACGCCGCCCTGTGTCGCAGACGACGCCTGCGGAGGGGGAAACCCGACGGGGGCCGTAGCGGAGCGGCGCGGGCCGGAGAACGGAGCCGCTGCTGAATCCATCGTGAGCCGCACGGCACGGATCGGGTTGGGTTCAGCTTGTCGTTATGAAGAGAAAACTTGAGAATATCGATGTCATTATGTAGTGCGTCGAATAGCTGGTCGTGGCGATCATCAGGCAGTGCGTAGATGGTAGGCTAGATGTAGTCCTGACAGATGGTGGATAGCGCCACTCTAGCTGGCGACCCGAGCAAGCGGAAACGAAGCGCCGATGGCCTCACCCCAGCGATAGACTTGGAAGGTTGCGCCGAGTCGCGTAATACGGTGGGGATATGATATCTTGCGCCCAAACGGCAGTGAAGCGATGGGCGGCTTGGAAGGAGGATTGCGAGCAGGAGGGGGGTAGGGGGGGGAAGGATAGGATATGTGCTCGAGGGGGACTCGAGAAGAGCTCCTGGCGAAACGGAGGTGTAGTGAACGAGCCGAGAGAGCAGAGTGACGGAGAATTTTGCCCAGACGCCCAGCGCACGAACCAGAGGCCCGCAATGAAGCGTGACAGCGCACCAAGCTCCCGCAAGCGGGTCATATCACAGGGCGCTAATACAGGGGTCCTTGTGCTGTGTCGGCCGCTGCACATGTGGGATGCGGCGGGTACGTACCCGAGACTTGGTCTTTCGTGCATCTGGAGAATCGCACGATCTCACGCGCCAAACTGTTCCCATCTCGGCCGATGATAGAGATGCGAGGTCTGAGGTGCGTTTCAACTCGGGAGTCTCAGATCCTTTGAGGACTCTGAGTCCAGATTGTTTGGACGGTGTGTAGGTCACCTTCCCGTTCTCCTAGTTCTGCTGGCCCTAGGCTCTGACGCGGTCGCCTCGCACAGCTTTGAAGTGACCTAGGGGGAGTTGATAATCTTCAGGCAGTGTTCTGCCGTCTCTTTACGCGGGCTGATTCAAGTCGTAGCGTGTAGATTCCGCGCAATTTGGCGCCTGTTGTGCCAGCATCATGCACAAGTCGGCAGCATTGGGCAAGGCCCACAGGAGAGAGCTCTCCCCACTATAATACCGCCCAAGTGGTCCCGCACGGGCTCCAACTCAAAGGAAGCCTTTCGTCATTGCCGCTGCGTCGTCAGCTCTGAAGCAGCCACCACCGAGAATCCCGGCCCCCCACGATCCTCACCTTCACCGGGCTAGCGCACTTTTCATCCCAAGCTCAGCTCATATTTTTCATTTAGTCCAATCTCACTTATTTTCCTTTTTCTTGCACTACCGATAAGTGAGGAACCCTCTGAGCCCGCGCCGCAATGGCCTCGCACGAGCCCAAGGCCCTCGACGTCGACGTCGACCGCCTCAAAACCAAGTTCGACCTCTCCCACTTCGACCTCAACGCAGTCCTCCGTGGAATCCAACTCACGTTCGTCGGAGGTCCGTGCTTGCCCCTATGCCTCCTAAACCGGCCCTTGTGGCAGTTGGTCTAACGTTCCCAGCCAACCGTGCCCTTCAAAACCCCGCCATCTTCACCAACCGCCACTATAAGCAGGCCGCCTGCGCCGTAGCTGCGGGGATCGTCATCCGCCTCGTGATATGCATACCAGTACGCGTCCCCAGCCCCTTCCCTGACCACTCAATGAAACTGAAGTGAGACGCACAGATCTTCGGCGTCAAGGTCATACTATGGTTTCTCTCCTTTGCCATATCGATGGAAGACGTAACATGGGATGACACCATCATCAACGGCCTCGACTTCGTGGCCGAATACGTCCTTCAAATCCCCTTATTCCTCATGATCCTCATGCGCTATGTAACCCCGACCCTCGACGACCTGTAAGGCCACTTCTCCTATCTCTCTCAACCCCCGCACCTAGTCCCAATGGCACCCACTAACCTCTCGTCAGCTTCATGGAGTCCCTGCGCTGGGTCGACACAACCTACATCCAAAAGCACAAGTCCGAGAACCCCTCCACCCTCCGCTCGATGTACTGGCCCAACCTCTCCCTCTACACCCCTCACTCCAAGCCCAAAGAGCCCACCGCACCCAGCGGCGTCCTCCCCAAGACCGCTCTGCGCTTCCTCAAGAAGGGCGCTATATCCCTTGCCGTCTACGCCTTCTCCTTCGCCCCACTTATTGGCCCCTTTGTCCTCCCCGCCGCCTCCTTCTACACCTTCAACAAGGCCGTCGGCCCGGGCCCCGCCTCCGCCCTATTCCTCGCCGGTATCTTCCTCCCGCGCGCCTGGCTCGTCGTCTTCCTGCAGGCCTACTACTCCTCGCGCTCCCTCATGCGTGAGCTCCTCGAGCCCTACTTCTCGCGCGTGCCCTTTACCAGCGCCCAGAAGAAAAAGTGGTTCCAGTCCCGCGCGGGCATCCTCTTTGGCTTCGGCCTGGGGTTCAACGTGCTGGTGAGGGTACCGCTGGTAGGCGTGCTAGTCTACGGCGTCGCAGAGGCCTCGACGGCGTACCTCGTTACTAAGATCACGGACCCACCGCCGGAGCCGGATAACGTCGGAGACTTTGCGGAGAGGCAGGTAGAGTGGAGGAATAAGCAGCGGTTCTTGAGCCTGAGGATCGGGGACTTGGATGCGTTGGAGACGAGGCCGCGTACGACTAGTGGGAGTGCAGTAAGTCGAGCGGGCGCGTCGGAGCCGCCGTCATATGACGAGGCTATGGCCTCGTCGAATTAGAGCTTTGGGTAGGACCGGGACTGGCTGTCCTGTATCTAATCCGGGCTATGGAAACCTGATAACCAGAATCATCACGATGTATTACCACCTTTAACAACTTACGCGAGGAGCCTCAATTGATTAAGTGAAGAAGAGATGAATTGAATACCTAGAATTTATAACCCTTTACCCTTGCTGCGCCGGCGCTCCGCGTAAAAAGACTAAACTCCCAAACGCGGCAGAACCCTGAACATCATACCCATAGTATAAAGCCCCAAGGGCAAGGCGGAAATGCAGCAGTCCATCATCCATCACCCCCTACTAATCATATATGCGCCGTCATCAATGGCCAATTTGCAGACCCCGCAACTTGGGTCATCCAAGTCCCCTAAATGTGGCCCGCGTAACCCCCCTGCGCTGAGAAACGCATCTGGTAGTCCCTCAGTGAAGCCCACACGTTCAGCTCCTCCTCCTCGTCCTTATCCGTCATGCTCTCCGCCCCTGGCCCAGACGTCGTTCCCGTCTTCTCCAGCCTGGTAAGCACCGTGAGCAGCGACGAGAGCGCTTCCTTATGGCGCTCTGAGAGGGGGTCCCTGCCGGGCGCGCTCTGCAGCAGCGTGGAGGCCACTTGTCTAATCTTCGTGATCAGCGAGTTCCCGTTCGGCTCCAGGCTCCTCTGTGAGATGGCCCCTAGTACAACCAGCAGGTCCTCAACGATCGTATCTCTTTCCTCCGTCATCAGCGCCCTGACAGCCTCCTCCTCCCTAGCCTCCTCATTCTCCTCCTCACCACCTTCCCCGGCCAAAAGCTGCACCTCGGGGTCAAACAGGTTTCTCCTCGTGAAATACAGCTCAACAAAAAACGACCTCGTCGCAAGTTGCGAACAGAAGATGTTCGCCTTCTGTATCTCCAGCTGCAGCAGCCGTCGTCTCGCCGGCTGCTGCTTGATCACTTGCCGCTGATCATGCGGGAACTGCCCGTTCGCGTAACCTGGAGGCACGTACTCCAAGTTCGGATCGTCAAAGGGGGCGGCGTCCTGGCCGCCAGGCAGGAGCTGCAGCTCGACGGGGAGCTGGTCGAGAACAGCCTTGGCGGCGAGGAGGCCTTCCTTCATCATCTGGCGCTGGCCGCTCCACTTGAGGCTTTCGAGGCCGTAGGACATCTCCACGCTTACTATGCCGTTCATGGTCATGTAGATGTCGGCGGCGATGCGGAAGCCCGTCATGAGTGTAGTCGACTCGGGGCTTTGCTCTAGAACCTCATTCGCTTGCACATCTTTGTCATCCGCATTTGCCGGATAAGAGGGGTACGGCTGGGACGGGGTGGGCGGTGCGAGCATCAGACCGGCATTGGAAGACCCCAGCTGGAACATGGACCTAGAAATTGAGTTTAGACACTAGAACGCACAGGAAATCATGGGACGCTGTCTTCGGAAGAGACTTACCGCACACCAAGGAAAACACACCAAAAGATCTTCTTCCCCGTCTGGTCCTTCACATGGTTAAACGGCGGCTTATCCGGGTCGCACGTATCACTCCCAAATGTCGGCAGCTCCCCGGGATGCTTCGGCTGATTGAACCCCAGCTCATTGAGTACACATAGCGATTCAGACATGTGCAACCGGCCGATGGTCCACTGCAGCGTGTAGGATGACGACAGCGCGAGGAAGTAGCTCGTGGCCGCGTCGTTCATCGTCTTGGGCTGCTTGGCCGCCCACTTGGCGCCGCGCGCCTCAAGCGCGATGTCGCGACACTTCTCAATCATGATGATGGCGCGAGGGAACATGTGCGTGCTCTGCTGATTCTTCAGATGGGCGCGCGCCGTGCGCGGAAACGAGGCCACGAGTGCGCCGATCATGCTCGCTAGCAGTGCCAGGAACTCGGGGTCCGTCCGGTCCTCCCTATTCACGAAGGCGGCCTGGAACGTAGGTTGGTGGGGGAAGGGACAGAGCGGGTGGATATACGTGAAGAAGTCGTCGACGAGAGCTTCCAGGATGGGTCGCGGCGCGATCGCCTCTGCGTCCAGGCGCATCTGGTTTTCCGTCCCAGCTATGGACACGAGAGCCTGGGCAGCTGTATGGGGAGTGGTCGCGGTCGCGTTGGGGTACCCGGGGGTTTGAAGCGCACCCTGACCACTCTCCTCCAGCCGCTGCTTCTTGAGGCGGATGGCCTCGACAGCCTTGTTGGGCGGGCCGCGCCGCTTCACAATCCTGTTATTCGTGCATTCGAGGTTCAGGTCGAGACACGGCTTGCACGGCCGCACGGCATCGCACTTGACCTTGCGCTGCGAGCAGTTGTCGCACGCGCGCGAGAGACGTGTCAACTTCGGGTTAACGGAGGGATCGCGTTGCGCGCGGTTCGACGTCGGCGTGGGGTTCGAAGAGGGCGTCGTCCTCGGCGCAAGGGCTTCCTGCACGAGCGGGTCCTGCGCAAGCGAGTCCTGCGTCAAGGTATCCTGCGCGCCAGCAGCGGCGGCGACCGCAGCAAGAGCGGCCGGGTCGGCGATGATCCGCGCAGGACTCCCCGAAAGGCCGGGCGGAAGCGTCAGATGCTGGTGACCAGGCGTTTGCGGCATCGACGTCCCCTCAACATCGTGGTGCTGCTGCCCCTCTTGCTTCGTGTCATGGTCCTGCTGCTGGTGTAAGTGGTGCTGTGACGCCTGCTGGGCCGCGTGTTGGAGATCGTGGTGGTGCTGGTCAGCGGCCTGCTCCTGACCCTCGTGGAAGATGGCCTGGTGGGCGTTCGTAGCGGCCTGGAGCACCTGCAGGCCGTTGCTGGCGTAGGCGTGATACTCGCTCCCTTGATGATGGGACGAGGTCGGCGAGTCGGCCATTGTCGCGATGCACTCGTCGGGATGATTCTGGCTGATTGTCGGCGACCGGAGGCTCGGTTGTTTTGCGGAAGTTTTGCGAGGTTGGTTTGGAGGAGGGAGAAAGTCGACGCGTCGACCAATGGTGTCCTTGTTTGTGGAGCACCGGAGAGTCAAGGTCACGTGCCGCAAGAGCTCACTCTGAATGCGGAAGCAGGATCTCATTTACTCGCGACTTTCATCGGCTCCTTTGTGACGCGGAGGAAGAAATCTATAGAGGAACTTCTCCTCGATCCGGAAATATTAAAAGGGCCGTGTAACTAACACCCACTTGCGAGTAATATCCTAATCACATTCTAATTTAAAGAAGTCTTAAGTAACGATACCCAGCCACTGCCGTTGGTCGAAGCACGCAAAAAGCTACGCAGAACTCGGACGAAGCTTCTATCATGTTCAAACTCGTCCGCTATCGTAACTAACTATCGCACCTTGTAAAGGAAATCCCACAAATACAGCCCCGCGCCTTGCCGAAACGAACTCAACCCGGCTGCAAAACACAGGACATCTCCGACCTCATAATCTGCGGCTGCTGCTGCGCCTTCCCAAAGCACCTGCAAACCTTTCACGTCGACACCTTTTCCAGCGTCATATCCGCCCTTATCCTCTTGGTTGTAGCCTCGTGCGCTTCAAAATACCCCTTCAGCAGCTCCGCCGCCTTCTCCACCGCCTCACCTTCCCTTCTCTTCTCACTCTCCTCCTCAAATGCCTTCCTCTTCCTCACCTCTTCCGCCCTGGCCTCGTCCCTCGCCTTCCTCTTCTCCTCTCTCTCCTTCCGCCATTCGTCCAGCCCTTCCAGATACCTTGCGCTGTGCGCCAGCCCCGCGCTCTCCTTGCCTAGCTCGTGGTGCTCCGACGACGGCGCGGTGAAGAAAAGAACGCGGCCTTGCTCGTCCGTGTGGTACGCCTTGCGCACGTCCTCGGGGATTGCTTCGTTGGCGGCATCGCTGAGGGTGTACACCTCAATTGGCCGCGGTGGGTTGTACGCGTTCTGCTGCGGCATCGCGTTACCTGGCGTAGGCGCCATGGGTGCGCGCGAAGGAGTGGGTATTTGGTTGAAGCTTTGATACGTCGGCGCCTGCATGGGCTGGAAATGCCCTTGCTGGATTGGCGCACCGGCGTAAGCCTGGTATTGTTGTGGGTGGTATGCAGCTGCCTGGGGGTGCTGTTGGGGGTGCTGCATAGGCCGGATCGCGACGGGCGGCTGGTGGTGCTGGTAAGGGACGGGCGCCGGGCTCGCGAGCTGGTTGTGCCTGAGAATTGGCGAGGGCGTCGCAGCGTGTGTGCTGTGCGGTGTGGACGGTTGGAAGTGGCCAGGGGTGTAGTGGGGTGCAGGGGATTGCGAGGCCCCGCCGACCGGTGGAGCCGCCATATGGTAGCCGCCAAGCGGGTTGTGGGTGGGTCCCGCGACGTGCGGAATGCCGCGCGAGGCGGCGTTAGGCGGAGGCCGGGGGATGGACCTCGCCTGGACAGGAGGAGCTGGGGTCGGGGGCGGCGTTGGCTCAGGTGGTGGTGATTCCTGGGAGAAGAAGTTAGATATTTGAGGAACGGTGGTGATAATGGCGCTCTGTCGGTGATATTGGCGGACAACGAAAAAGACGGGAAAGATGTGGGTAGGAAAGACAAAGGATGATGGGGGATAAGCTTTGCTTGAGCTTAAGCTGAAAACTGCAAAAGGAAAGAACGCAGCGACGGGAAAGGTAATGGATATAACCGATAAAGTGCCGATGAGACGCGAAAGGGATGGCGGGAGGAAGTGACAATCGAGGGGTGTGGGTTGGTCGTCCGCCCGCTTATAGTGGGCGTATCACAGCGATAAAGGCGACAGGCCAGCATAGAGCCGGCGCAAAATAAAGTCATCAACAAACACAACAGAAATACTCACATTCGGCTCCCTCGGTCGACAGTGCACCGCCCCCACAATCGGCGGCGCGCTCGGATTCCCCCACGTCGGCTTCGGGAGCTCGTCCGTCGGTTTCGCGTCGTCCCTGAGCAGATGCTTAATCGGACTAGGCACCTTCTTCATCCTCAACGGCATGGGATACAGATCCATCACGTAGTCCTTCTCCCTGACCTCGTCTGGCAGGCAGCTTGCCCACGTCTTGATCTTGTTGAAGGTGAACTTCTCCTCGTTATACCTCGACTCGCACACGTACACCGCTTTGTCGCGCGGCAGGCCCTGCGGCCGCCCCTTGTTGAAGCGCGTCACGAACATGACGAAGCATCGGTCTACGATCTCCTCCACCCGGTGGTCGCGGTACTGGCCTGTCTTGACCACCTCGTGCTCGAAGAAGTGCTTCTCCGCCCGGTGCACCGTCTGCTCCGGCCGGTAGTACCAGCACGCGTTGATCCACTTCTGGCCCGTCGGGTCCTGCCATGTGCGGTAGATCTGCGCGATGATGGGCTTGCTGAGGTCATTGGCGTTGCGGATGTGCACCCAGTCGCCGACCCGCCACGTCTCGCCGTTAGCCTGGATCTCCGAGAGCGGCAGCTTGCCCTCGTCATCCCGGAAGCTCTCGTCCGGCTTCTCCTTCTCCTGCGCCGCGAGCTCCTTGGCGTACTTCTGGAGTTCGACTGCCGCTTCGAAGAGATCGCTGCCGTCCTCGTTATAGAGCTTCGCGTTCTCGAACATGGTGTTGATGTCGGCGAGGACGTGGTCCACATTCCGGTACTTCTTCCGCTTGGCCTTCTTCTTAATGTGGTCGAGGGCCATGGGCTGCGTGATGACGTCGTAATAGTCCGGGTTCGCCTGCTTGTCGGGGAGCTTCTCGAAGGGGTAGATCAGTAGGTCGCCATCCTTGTCCTTCGGTTTCCGCAGGCCCTTGATGACCGACTGTATTCGGGCCTCCATGGGCGTGAGAACCCTCGGCGGTCGACCGCGACGCTTCTTACCTTCCGTACCGGAATCTCTCCTCCTAGAGGCTCGGCTCCTACGACCGCGTCGGCGCCCGCCTTCCTCGTCATCATCATCATCTTCCTCGTCTTCGTCTTCTTCTTCTTCTTCCTCCTCCTCCTCTTCCTCTTCTTCTTCCTCCTCCTCGGGCGGCGGCGATTCGTCGGCAGAAGGAAGCTCGCCAAGATCCGGAAGCTCGGCCTCGGATTCCGTTATGACCCCCTGCTCCACCAGTTTCTGCAGCTCCTGCTGGAAAAGCTCGCGCAGCCGCACCGCAGCACCAAAAATGCCAGCCGAAGGACGGTTGAAGACCTGCGCATTATGACATATCTGCGCGACGTCTCGGACAAACTCGGGAAACGCCGTGTACTGCTTGCGCATGATTTTTTGCTGCAAAATCAAAGGTGTAAGCCTAGGCGATTCAAGAGGCAGAACCGGCCCTCGCGCGGCTTGCGCGCTGCACTTACCCGAATGGTGCTGAACGCGATCGGGTTGGAGATAACCTCGAAGTAATGCGGCAACGCGCGCCGGTTGGGGATGCGCTGGAACCCAACGGCAAGCTCGTCTTCCTCACCCCTACCATCCCACCCGCGATTAGCACACGCTCCAAGCAGTATTGAGTCCCACGCGCAGGCGCACGACTTACTCTTCCTTGTAGGCACATAAGAACGTCGCCAGATCATGAATCGTCTGTAGTAGATCCCTCTCCGACGTCTCTTCCTCTTCCCCCTCTGCATCCACCTCCCCTTCCGCGTCCGCCTCCCCATCCGCATCCTCCTCCTCGCGGTCCTTCATCTCGACATTCTCCGTCCCCGCGCGCTTCGCGGCGCCCTTCGCCTCGATCGAGTCTTCGATCGTCTCGCGCACCTCCGTCGCGTTCGCCTTGGCTGGCATGGCCACTCAATTCTCCACTCGCTCGACCGCCTCGCGTGTCGGACAAAGCATGTAACGTTCGCGGAAGCTCAGGTTAAAGCGTTTTGGGGTGGTGGTGGTGACTGGCGCAACCTTGACGGGGCGACTCGAAGCGCGGCGGCTGTTGTCGCATGGAAAACATGGGGGCCTTCACGGTGCGAATCACACAGGAGGGTGCTCAGTGGATGAACCGAGGAATAGCCATAGACCTGGATGTGTCCACTTGGCATCAGCTGGCTAAACACACACGACCCCCTCCAATTCCATAGCATCACTTTCTGTCTGAGACAATCTCTGCCCGGGCGTTGTACTAACATCGGAGGATTCAAGGTCTCAAACAACACGATCCAGCATCGTTATGATCTGAATGTTACTGTGCAGTCAGTACTGCCTCAAATGACTCTTTTGGCTCCTCATGCAATGAACAGTTCTGAGATTTCCCATGGGCCCGGTTGATTTGAGTATATTTCAAACGTGATCTGGTCGCCCTCAGTAGCCTGTCCTGTGTTCTTGTCACGAAATACACAAATGCTGGAACTGCGATCAGTAGAATTCATAGTCCAGAATATAGTAAACAACCAATTTCCATTCTTAACTACGGACCACATAAGAGAGGGTATCGCATTGAGTCATGAGCACATACTCGAATCCCTACCAAGCCAAAGCCGCCCGAATCCACAAGCCTCCTCTCAGCTACAAACCAGGCCCTCGAACCCAGACTCAGCATCACCTCAAAACGGAAAAAAGAAAAAAAAAAAGAGGGGAGAAAGTAAAGGGAAAAAAAGGCATGAGCCGGGCTGTATCCCATCCATGATCATAACGGCGTTAAAACATATCTTCCACCCTTCCCCTCTTGTGCTGTTCAAACCCCTCGTTGCGTAATGGTCATCAAGAACAAGATATAAACAAGAACTCCCCCAAACCTAAGCCCCCCAAAACACCGATGAAATCGAGAGACTGAAATGCAAGGTATAAAGACGTTTGCTTCTGCAAAAAGGACGCTTCCCCCGTAGTAGCGAAAGTGGAATCTCCATTGCTGGTGGCTCAACTGTATCGACGATGTGAAGGAAACGAAATGACTTTGGTAGAAAAGATAAAATATAAAAAGTAATAAAAAAATAGAGATGAAATAGAGAGAAGAGATGATGCGAGTCGTAGAAACGATGGACGCGTGAAATTGCTCCATAGGTCAAGATGAGACCTCAAGATGCGCTAAGCTAGCAGAGATACGTCGTCGATGCAGATGCGAAATCCATAATGTCGTGTCTGCTATTCTTTCCGCGGGACGGTCCTCACTAATACGCAGTCGCGGTCTTCCCCTCATTCGTGGCAACAGCCACAAGCGCCTCAAGCCTCTTCAGCGCCTCGGGATTCGAATTCCCTCCCTGCTCCTGCGCGTTCCCTTCCCTAGCCGGGAATCCCGCGAAGGCCGCAACATTAGGGTGCACCATTTTCTCAACTCTCGACCTCGGATCTATGCTGCCATCACCCTGCTCATTACCGTGCGGCGGTCCGTGATACCACCCGTGCCTTTTGTTCTCCCTGCTTGTCCCAATAGGCGGCGCGGAGAAGGTGTGCTGATGGTACGCCCTCGGCGGCGTCCGCCGGCTGGAGGGGACGTAAGAGGGAGGTGGCTCGTGGAATCGAACGGTTGGCGGGTTCGCCCGCGCTTGTTCACCTTGCGCTTGGACTGCGTGCTCCGTCTCGTTCGCCCAAGTTCCCGCCCCGTCGCGGTCGCGGGGCGGCGTATTGGAGATATCGAGGCGGGTGAGCCCACGGTGCAGGCCAGTCTCCCACTGCGGTGCGTTCCTCCTCTCCTCCGACTGGGGACTCGTCATTTCTGAGTCCACCACCATTGGCGACGCCGCCCTCTTCGGAGGTGTACCCGGGCGCGGCGCAGTAATGAAGGATTCTATACCGGGCAGGCGGACGGTGTTGTTAGGGTTCGGCGGCGCGTGAGCGATGGGAGCGGGTGGGTTCGGGTGGATGTTCTCAGAGTTGGCGACACTGTTAAGCGTGCTCGTGGGAGCGTTGAAGTTGCGCGAGTCAGGATGCCACGTCCTCCTTCGCCACGCCTCCTCCTGTGCACTCGTCGAGGATATCGAGTCGCGCTTGCTGCCCCAGCCGGAAGTAGTCGGTGAAGTAATGACAGTGCTTGCCGGTGAGAAGCCACCCGCGTTCGAAGCGTTAATTCCGGGTGGGACCATCACAGTGTGGCCAACAGTGGCACCAGGGGGACCCTGGAAGGGATGCGCACCGGAGGGAACGCTGAGGCGACGTCCCGGTACTCGGCTGTCGGTGAACATGCTCTGAGATCGGGAATGCGCAGAGGTGGGCGAGGCCATAGCCGACCAGCGGGGACTGCTCTGGTTAGTGGAGAATGTGGCAGAGGTCGGGGTGCTAAAGTCGCCAGGCGACGGTTGTCGGTAGGAAGAGTAGGAGCTGTCGGCTGCGCTGTTGTAGGATTCCATCGATAGCCTCCCTCGGTGGTCAGCCATGACAAGCGGTGCTGGCCTCCGCCGCATATCCTCCCTCGAGCCGAATACCGAGCCAACGGAGTTCATGCTCACAATACTAGACGTAGAGAGGGACTTGGAGTGGCCCCGTACTGGTGCACCGATGCTTCCTGCGGTGGAGGCCCTGGCCCGTCCAGCGGTTGGTGGCCGTACCCTGTCCGTCCGAATTTGCCGTTGGTATCTCGAGCCAGTCGCTGCCAGGGAATCGATCGGAATGTCTTCATTGATATGAACGGTTTGGGCGTGCTGCCGTAGATTGTCCAGCCTAGAAAAGCGCCGCGAACAGTGGCACTGGAATGGTCTCTCGCCAGTATGTTTGCTGCACAACGATCTCAGTTAGCAACACATCGCCTTCTAAACAGCATAGGGATCCTGCAGCGTTCGACGGACCGAATATGCCTCGCGAGATGTTCGCTTCGGGTAAAGCTGAGGTTGCACGGCGGAAACTCGGTACAGTAGAATCGCTGCGACTTCTTCTTCTTACTCGACCTCGAGCCGTCGGCGTTGGGGCTGTCCTCGTCTGATCCGGCCTCCTCCTGGATATCGGCTTCGTGTCCCGTGCTTCCAGCGTCAGCCTGCCCAACTGATGAGCCATCCATCTCGACGTCGTCGTTCGCCGGTTGGCTGGAGCCTTCATTCTCGTTCAAGCCACCGGGACTTGACGACGAGTTCGGGACCTGCACTGCTTGCGGAAAGGGAGACGACGGTAGAGGTTTTTGCGACGACATGGAGGCATGGAAGGAGGCTTTGGTCGGGGTGGTAGCGTCGTCGAGGGGCCTAGGCTGCTCGGGCTGGGCGCCGGCAGAAGAGCGAGGAGTTGCGGGGGACGCCATGTCGTTCCTCGTCGGCTCGGGGTTCGGTGAAGGAAAATTCACCGGTCGAAATGCGTTTGCCATCATCAACGGAGGGGGTGTTCGGTGAAGGTGCGATGATGGCAAGGGGGTGCGAGGCGAAGGAAAAGAGGAGGAACAAAGATTACGCAGGTACGGCGGGCTGCGGGAGGTAGATATGTGAGAAAGGCACTAGTGAGGCTGAGGGGCGGGTTAGGGTGGCAGGGGGGGTGGTCGGTGACGACGGTTCGATGCGGGGACAGGGGGGTGGGGGAGTGGGAACACGGGCTGCGGCGAGGGGGTGTTGTTTGAGAATGATTGAGATCGCAGAGCGGCACCGAGGAGGCGGAGGGCAATCGAAGTGGCGGGTGTGCGAAAATGGGGGAAAGGAACGCGGAAAAGGAAAATCGAGGGGTAAAATGGGAAAAGGAACGTATATAAATGAGATGTAGTATTGATCTGGAGAAAAGAGTATGACGGAGCAGCGTTTTCCGTTTCAGTGGCTCCGGGCGAAGGATTGTGCCCTGCTAAGTGCGACTGCCCCCTGTAGATGGGCGCCAGGCCAGGGCGACGATGACGAAGTTGGTCGCCACAAAAGCTAAAATGCGGCCGATAGCGTGAGGTTGTCCGTTTTGAGTTGTGCACCTCGATGCGAAGGAACCTATCAGGATCAAACTTGTTGCTAGATCGACGGCCGAAGTAGGTTTACATCAGGTGCTGGAGGACGGGGCGACGGAAGAGTCGGGGAGAGGCGGGGACCCATGCGCTCGCGGCTCTGTTAGAACCCTGAACAGGGTAATGAAGATTACAGGATGAGGCCGCTATGCTCAGATGGTGCTAGATTTCGAGGCGTGAGGACGGAAGATGGGATATTGAAAACCGTGCTATCCGTGGATGAAGATGGCAGAAAGGCGACGGATCATACTTGCGAGCTGTGGAAACAGGAGACAGGTGGCGGGTGGCGATGGCTTGATCACACTTTGACGCTGGCGGAGTTTCCTGCGGTGCCCCTGCTCCTTCCTCGCATTACCCACATTTAACCCCTTGCGTTGCTTATTTAGAAATCAATCAGGGCCGGCAGTACACAAGTAGATTGACTAGCATACCCTCTCGGTACACTATAGGTGGGTAACATGACTGGCCCGATCGATAAATGGTGGGAATGGGAAAGTATCTTTTTCTGGGACCAACCGGCTGGGGTGGCTTGCGTTGGCCGGGCGGGCTTGGGTACGAGACGGGGGACCGTCAGTAAAAAGCAAAAGCGGAAGCCAAGAAACGCCGCCGCTCCTTCCGGCCTTCCGCCAACCACTTGAGTTATGTCGGTGCGCGCCCCACTGCCCATCGACGGCAGCCTGATACTCTTGCATGCACGAGAATGAATATGTTCGTTGAAGTATGGGGAGCTGCTGAGGTTGCAGATAGGGGTGGGTGATGGGCAGGGGTAAAGCCCCGTATGGGTGAATGCTTCTCATGCAGAAGATAGACAAGCCACCATGAAAGGAAAGGTTTGGAACGGATATTGAAGACGGTGTCAGTGCAAAAAGGGGAACAGGGCCTACCCCACTCTTCAGCCGCTGTGCCCCAGCCAGCCCTGAGATGCTGTGCTCATGGGCCGACGGACACCGCCGAAAGCTGTGTGGCAGGAAAATCGAGATGCGACGGACCCTCGGAAGTCCACCTGTGAGCGGGCAACGTTTCAAAACATGTGTGGCGAGCAAGGGATGGGCCGCCCGAGGCTGGGTGTCTAAGGGAGAAACAAACGCAATACATCGACAGAGTCAGCGACTCGGGAGAGGGGCCCGCAGTCTCGGGGCGAAGATGCGCTAGAGCAAGGGCCTGGTTATTCCCGCCCGCAAAGTCCGCTATAAAATCGCACACCTTTCCGTGGTATGTAAGCAACGCTAAGACATCACGAGAGTGTGTCGCGCAGGTGGAAACATGGAGCGTCGGTGAAGAGCACCGGGTGGGGTACGAGAGGACCTGCTTCGTGTTGGTGGTTCAGGAACCCCTGCAAGCGACAGATACGGATTGAGGGGTCAGCCTACCCCTCCCGTCAGCCATGTGCTGAACGGGGGAAGCTTGCGCAGGGTTCTACCCAGAGTTTCCCGCCGTGCCTGAGCCTTGCTTGGAATAAAAGGGTGCGACTTGGGGAAGGTGGGATCGACGCGACGCAAAAGCGACGAGAAAGCGAAGATCTTGACGAGATGCACTTGAAGGGGTCACCAAGGAAGAATGTGCGATGACTGCCTTAAAGATGTCCGAACCGTGCGACGCTGTTTAGGAAGGGGCGGGGTCGACCACTTGACCAGGCACAAGGTACCGGGGGTACCTCGCAGCTCAAAAGGGTACCGCAAGGGCCACCAGCAGGGCCAAGCGACGAGCGTTTATTGGAAGCCAGCGCGGGGTGGCGGGAAGCCTCGACACCCTACCTTCACCGCCTTAGGCGTATCGACAGGGGGGTTGGTGGGGTGGGTGACAATGGGAAGGAGAAATGGAGGGGGAGGGGTGGCGATGACGTTGGGTCGGCGCTCTCCGTCCCCTCCGGGAGAAGGAACAAATCGCCACCAGGTCAGGAACTTTCAGGAGTTCGGCGAAAGCGCCCGATCGTCCGTCCACGGACCCGGAGAGCGCTCCATATAGCCTGCTGGATTCGCCCTAGCCAAACTCTCACCTGAATATTTTACCATCCCTTGAAGCTTCCTTCGCGCCAGTTAGTTCAGAGGCCTCGGCCCACGAGTGTGACCCAGCGCCCCAAGCGCTGCGAAGTGGGGCAGGCTGGAGGTGGTTGGGGCCGCCTGCGTGCACGTTCCTGCGACTGTACCTGAACAGCCCAGCATGGATGCGGCGACCATGGTAACGATGATACCCTCGTCCGCGCTTCCAGAATGATGATTTCGTGCGCGGGCATCCTTCGGCGGTTTCTGAGGAAGCTATGACAAATCCCCCCGATCGACAGACTTATGCTTGGTCGCTTCCCCTCTGACAGTTATACCTTTGCGGCTAGCTCTGAGCCCAATTCGTCAGGCCCTCGCAACTGTGGCAAAGACTTCATCAGAGGCGCAACTTGTGCGCCACTAGACCGTTGTTCATGTTTTGGTGTGTCCCCAGTTGATGGACTGGTCGTCGTCCAGATCACCGAGCCAAACCTTACGGGCGCCTCTGGGGATCTTTCAGTTGGCCCAGGCCCAGAGGCCACTGTAGAAGCCGCTAGCGCGTCACATGGATCTCCCGATTAGCGGCCCGCCGTGTGCGCGTGTGGGAACCGAGCGAGACTGAGGCTAACGGGGAAGTGCTTGCAGACAGGATGACGCTAACGGTGGGTACGGCGAATCTCCAGCAGGCAGGCCTCGGCGGAACCAGACGTCTGATTTTATCCACATTCCACCGTCGTTGAAACGGAATGAATCGCAGGACTGCGGCAGACGAGGAAACATCGGAAGGGTTCAAGCTGAGGGTGGTCTGGTTTTTCACTGTCTCGCCCAGGTGCTCCAGGGACTGAGATTTGTCTCTTTTGTCCATGATTTCCTATCGTGCGACACCCGCTTGATCCGGCCGCTATAAGCTTATGAGGCCTGTGCGATGTTGACTCAGGTCTCAGGGCGAGGTTTAGCGAGAAAAAGGAACATGGGGAATGGATTCTCGCCCGGGGTCATGCACGACCCAAAGGGCCAGGCAACCTTGCGTCACCATCACAAGCAGAGTTGCAGTTGGCCCCCCGGTCAGAGGGGTTTGTCGACCACATTGTGTCACAAATTGTACGTTGATCTTTGGATAGGAGAGTTCAGCCCTGTGAAAGATACAGCAATTTCCCTAGACTCATGAGCGGCCTTACAGATGTATCCCAGAGATTATCTGCAGGGCATCGCTTGACGGATCTTTGCGGATGAGTGCGACACACCAGTTACTTTCTCGGTCCCGCCGCGATGGAGTGATCAACCGTCACACTGTAACCACACAGACACCTCGGACATGGACAGTTGGCTTACACTATCATTCTTGTGTTCCTCACTGCTTTTTTTTCAGGGTCGGTTAGCCCTGGGGCCCAACTGAGCCTGTGCGCTCTCTATCACTGAAGGGGAAGCCCTCATGGAAGAGCCCAGGGGTGGTAGCTCCTGTCAACCTCAACCGCTCCATTCTCAGGCCGTCTTCGCCGAAACGGATTCACTGGTATCTTTCTGTGATATTGACCAGCTGTCTTCCAATAATAGACGGTCTGAGCCACCAATATGGGGCGAGTTGACGCAAGAACGCCGGGAGAGCGCGAACACTCCGACACGACTCCCCGAAAACAAAAGAAAAAAAGTGTGTGAATGACATCCCAAGCCTTCAGCGTCGCCCTTGGTGGAGACACCCAATGCAAACCTGCGGGGTGCCTGTACATCCAACCGACATGGCCTCGGTGGTGTCCAATCAAGGCATCCACGTCCAGGTGACCCCAAGAGGAACAATCAGCATCGCCGTGATATATCACCGTCAGCATCTTATATAGCTTTTTAATATCAACTCCCTCGCTGCAGGATCCGTTGTTCATGAGCACATATCTCGGCGTTCACGCAAGGGACCGGTAGATGGAGTTGCCGTGGGGCCGGAACATCGCTCGGGGCTTATGGACACGGCGAGGGAGTCCTTCAGGCTGTTTAACGCATGTTGCTGACTGGCTAGTTACAGGGCAAGGGGGCTCAAAGCGAAGCCATGGACTTTTCAGCCGAGGAAGCAGCGATCTGGGGTCCTAGGCGAGGGAAAAGCTGGGACTTTTGACGGTTCAAAACAGAGCCCTCCCTGAGCAACGCCATGGACGTGCAAGTACTCCCGGTGCGGGCGTGGAGTAGGTCACCTGCCTACCCGTCAAGCAGGTTTCCCCTCGCTTGGCATCATGACGGCATCACTCCCGCGAAACGACATTCCGACGCAGCCATGTCATCGTGCACCCACCATCTGTCGCATCCGGTTTTTGCTCACCTCGCTTCTCCGCGCCGGTGGAGGGAAGTGAAACATGTGAAGTAAACAAATCCACGCCCCTCCATGAGCAACCGAAGCCGCGGGAAAGCCGGTTATCCAGGGGCACGAGAGAACCATCGTAGCCGCCCTTCTGGGACGGCCCTTCCAGATTCCGGTTTCCCCACGATCCATCCGCTCTTTTTTGTAGGATTCTGTATGTTTATGCCGGATATCCTCTGGACGGGAAAACACCTTGGGACCACACCGGCTGCTAAGTTTCACGTTTATTCCGCGCCAATTTGGACACATTCCGGCTCTCCCAAAAATGCAGCTCCGAAAAAAAGCCCACTCTCATCCTTCTTCCAAAGTGCGCGGCCCCTTGCAACGCGGGATCAATGACCTAATACAGCAGTAAACGGCGGCACACTGCGGGGGCTTTCGTCATCGCGAAATTATTCGGCGACCCGACGCGCGCCCGTCCCCCTGCTGACATTATCGTCTATCGAATATGCACCCCGGAAGCAGGCCGGGTCATGCAGGTTGGTTATTGCCGTACCTGTGGTATTCCCCTCCTCCCTCTCCTTCCCGTTCTCGGGTCGTTTTGCAGGATGCGCTGCGTTTGACATCTTGGGATCGACGCCCAGCAGGCCAATGGGTGGATGTGACAGTTCTGTGACCGGCCAGCCTACTTCGACATAGCGTAGTAATTGGGCTGACTGGTGTCGATAGGCACCGTTCCTGGAGCGGAATATGTCCGCTTTAGCACCGGTCAGGAGATCAGGTGTATCGTGCAGGAGTGCGAGAGATATTATCTACGTCTTGCGCGCCGTACATGATCTAGACCAAGATTACCGTGCAAGATGACCTTTACAAGTCCTCCTATGACGCTTTGATGGTACAGCTTTCTGCGGGTCATCCTCCAGACGTCATATGCCTTCACTGATAAATTTGATCTAGATATTAGGGCTCCCTGATTGTCTAAACGAATGGCACAGGCCAGTCTTGCGTCACGGAAGGAAGCGTGCCATGGGGCCGGCATCCACAGATTCTCCCCTTGTTATTGATGGCAATCATGTTCCGTATGAACCAGGATTTAGGGGTATGGGTGCAAACATTAAACGGGGCAGCAGATCGGCCACAGAACGCCTTCCAATGGTTCGTCAAGGGGCACTTAACGCTTAAGAGCCCCCGAAACCAAACATCGCAATACTGCAGACATACGCCATGCCGTGCTCGAGGCTGGGCTACAAAATCATATGGCGAATGGTATTAGATTGGCTAGAGGGTGGCTGTAGCCTACGCATGAAGCTTCATGTGGCTCCCTCCGATCAGTGCAAGCTATATGGCACTTGTCATGTCGTGGCATCAAACAACACTCCCTTTGTCGACGCAAGCGTGGCATACATCTTTTACAACAATGTGGTTGGCTTGAAGCACTTACCTGATATCGAGACGCGTGATGTCCACGTCGGGGATCCTTGGGGTGAACCGAGCTGTTGTAGAGAGTGGATGACACCATACTTTGAGAGACGCTGAGCCTTGCTTTCTAACGCGTGAAGGGTATCCTGGGTCAGTTTACTTTGGGGCCTGCCGGCTACGGATGCTTCCGTGTAAACATATCTTCTCATCCTGTAGAGTGTCTTATCCCCAACCCGAGCGACATCGAAGCATAGCGCATAGTAGATAAAGGCTGAAAATCATGCTACATCGAAGCTAGAAGGCCCTCTCTAAGGCCCGACGTAGAGATGAACCCCAGGGGTGATCCGAGGTGTGTGGATACCACTACTTGCCCGGAGGGGAGTTGAGTGTCTCGCCCAGGACCAGCTCCCATGCAAACAACAGAGCCGGAAGATTCTTAGTATCACTGTGGAGGGAACTGTGGGATACTCTTTACCGGCGAGGCCAGCCATCCACCAGCGTCAATCTTTAGCTGCCCTGCTGGTCTTTCCGGCAGAGCCTGTCTGGCCCTCTCAGTTAGTTTCCCTCTTCCGTAATCGCATTGCCAATCCTATCCAATGGACGATATAATCCATTACGCCCTAGGCGAGGTTCCAAATATCTGAAAGAGAGGGTTTTCACAAACAATCCTCCGTCGATATCTATCACACCTCCTGCAAGTCCACCTCGCGGTGGCTAACCCCCGAAAGCCTATCTGTTAGGCACCGCCCAGCCACATATTGAGCGGCCTGCCCTGCAAGAGGAAGGGGGTAGAGGGAGACAGAGCAGAGTGCCTGGAGGCCACCCGGAACTAACCAGATGCTAGGAATGAGACGGTACTCATCCAGGGAGTTATCCGCCTGTCCAGCACACCCGCTGAGAGCAGATAGTCTTGATTGAACGGTATATAGAGGTGAAGGGCGTTTCAATAAAGAGCTGGTTGAAAGAAGCGAGGGGGGCCGGGGGATGGCATGGGAAAGGTGCAAACACTACAAGGGGCACACTGCGTATGGAGGTTAGGTTTTGAGTTAAGCTCTACGGAGTGCCTCAATTCAGATTCGGCATAGACGGCTATGCAAACAGATCTGAAGCATCTCTTAACGCTAGGGTTTTTATCAAACACCCTGGACGAACGACCTAGGCTACGAGCCTTACCCTAAGTTCTGCACCAAATACTCCAGCTCCGCAGCTGTGACCGGGATAACTGTCCCATGTCTCGGACTCCCCGGCAGCTCATAGTTTTCAGAGACCTTCCACTCCGGGCTCCCCAGGTCATCCGTCTCAAGCGGCACGTACCCCCTCCCAGAATACTCATCCACAAACAGATAATACCTTCCCTCGCCGTTTACATCCCCTTCATTTCCCTTGAACACGGTCGGCCCCTCCACAGCCTGCGTCCCCGCGTCCCTTCCAATACATGTTGCCACGACCTCCCACTCCTCCATCTGGCCTTTTAGCGAGCTTGATCTTTCCTGGATGATATCCGTGCAGCCCGTCCCCCCCGCACCCTCATCCTTCGTGAACCGGAAGTACGTGCCATCCGGATCCCGTATGACCGTCGTGTCAATGCGGGACATCCCCGCATCCTGCCATATCTGCGCCTCCGAGAAGGTGACAAAGTCGCGGGTAGTAGCATACATCATCCGATGATAAGTCGCGCCCTCGCGATTCACATCCCCTTCATCATAAAGCGAGGACGCCCAAAAGACCATGTAGGCCCCGATCTCCTCGTCGTAAAACGCCTCCGGGGCCCACGTATTCCCCGCCGTGGCCGGCGCGACGAGCACATGCCTCTGCTCCGACCAGTCAACTAGGTCGTGAGACTCCCATACTTCGAGGTATCTGCTACCGAACTTGACTGCATCGCCCCAGGACGTCCCCGAGCCGATAGAGAGGTCTGTGGCGATGAGATAGAAGGTGTCACCCTCCGGCGAGCGGATAAGGAAGGGGTCCCGTAGGCCGGTGGTGCCCCTCTCGGAGGCTAGGACGGGGGCACCGCCGTTGAGTTCTCGCCAGTGGAGGGCGTCGTTGCCTTCGCTGGCGGCGAAGAAGATCTTCTCGCCGTTGAGGGAGCTGTCGGTGAAGTAGGAGAAAGCGTAGCCCTCGAACGGCGGGAGGGAAACAGCCTTCCGGATCGTGACCGTGATGGGCCGGTCGGTGGTTCCAGATGAGTGGGAGATTGAGGCGGTGAGGATCACTTCGATGTCTACGTCCTGTCGTGTGACGATCCCGTCGGTGGATATAACGGTCGTGTCGCTGCTTTCCCAGCTGAGGTCGAACCCGTCAACGCTAGAGGGCAGGTGGATATTTCCCCGAATGTCCTCGGCGTTCGTGATCGTTAGACCTGCAAGCGCGGACTCCACGCGTGAGGCCTCATCCGGTAGGAGTCCCTGAACCTCCTCCTCCGTCAACGCTGCATTGTAGATCCGGAAGTCCCGTACCGAGCCCGCGAGGTAGTTGTCGGCCTCATACTGCGACCTCCCGATGTAGTTATTCGGCGTGCTCCCTCCACCGATCGTCCCTGGTGAGATGACGGGATTATCATTCGTTAATTCTGCCACCTTCTCCCCGTCAAGGTACAGCGCCGCTTTCCCAGAGTCGCTATCAAGGGTATAGGTGACTGTCTTCCACACATCCCTCGGCAGATCATCTCCAGTCCTCGATTCCGCCTCCCCTTCCCAGTTCCCAGGCGATATCGCCGCGCGGAGCGGATTCCCCGTCGCAAAGACGTATCCGTTGCCATCCCCGTTGGACGTGACGCCGAGTCCGAATATGAAGTAGTTTCCCGCCTGTTCGCTGCGTATCATGATCTGGGTGCTGACGGTGAGGGCAGTGAGGTCTCGCAGTAGGTCGTCGGGTAGTTCGACGTAGTCGTCGATGCCATCGAGGCGGAGGCCGTTCGAACTCTCGAGCTCGGGTGAGCCGACTAGCGTGCCATCGTTGCCATTGCCACTTGCGTCGGGAACGGTGGAGTCTGACGATGTCTCGGTGAAGGGGTAGTGGAGGATGAGGTCGGCTCGTACAGCGGCGATAGAGCCTAGGAGGGCACCGGCCAGATGTAGGGCTTTCATCGCTTCGGTCTGGCTACGTCGCTATCACTAGCCGACTAGCCAGAATCTCTCGCTGGGGACAGTCGGTTTATAAATGTATCCTCCAAGGGCCTATGATCGCGGGGGAATCATCGACCGAGGTTGCCTCCACTGGACCGCAGACGGGCAATTGGTGCGGCTACTTCCATCGCGACCGTGAGACGCACCTCGGGGTCCTTCCCACCGTGGCCGAAGCCCTGTCCGGAGAGCACCAAGGCGGAACCGTCGTCCTTCTCCGCATCCTGCATCTCGGGGCGTGGGGAATGTCCCCCGGCTAAAATAGCCGCACCAGTGCCGTCACCCGCGCATATTGGGAGGCGGAGCCATCGCGATGTAACTTGCGATCGGACGTGTTTCCCTGGGGAACCCTGAAAATCGCCGATCGGGATACGGACTAAGGTTCGTCCGCCGAGGAGCCCTTGGACCCCAGTGACCCGGGTTTTCACGGCGGGCTAATGCATCGTGAAATTGACGCGCCACGAGTTCCGTGAGCTTAGGACCGAAGATAGCTTGGCCCTGAACCGAAACGCTCAATTTGACTGGCCGGAAGGCTACCTGGCGAGGGGTGATGACCAATCCTCGTCGATTGGCTGTTGTTTGTCAACGTTCGAGGTCAGGTGTCGTCGCTGCGCCCAGTGTGGCGCCCAGCGACCCCAGTTGAAGCCATCGCCAGCTGCCCGACTGGTTGAGGTCGAAATGGAATGCCGATGATATCCAGGTAACCGATGGCCCTGCTCGTCACATGCGCACTTGCTTCGTGTGGCTTGCGCCTTCTGCAAATCCCGCCTCGCGGACGGGGGGCGCCGCAAGCCGCCCCTGCCCTGAAAAGCCCGCTAGCCAGCACTGCACAATGATGTCAGCGGATCACCCGCCGCTAGGACATGGCCTTTCCAAATCCGGCATGCTAGCACGAGGCGGCGTGGAAAGTGCGTAGAGGGTGTAAAGCAGAGAGGGTATCATTTCATTAGCATTATCTTGTAGTGATACAGTGTTCGTTTCCCAAAAGGAAGATACCCCAAACCCAAACGCCGCACGTCTATCACCCCCCAGTGTTGTGTCGTGTGTTGTACAAACCCGCTCCGCTTCCCTGTCGTACCGCGACGACACCTCTTCCCTAAGAGGCTCAAAGCTCCGATTACCACCACTCATCGATCTTGTGAGCCCTCACATCCGATGAGTTCTTCCTCGACGCTCCCGTCCTCACCAGCCCCACCTTCTCCAGCGCTCTCGCGCTCCCCACGTAGCTCGCGTTAAACATCATGAGGAACTCGTCCGTGGCATGATAGACCTCCCCCCTGTCTACCACGACCCCCTTCTTCGCTAGGTACTCCGCCAGGAAGAGCACGTCGCGAGCGTGGTTTTCTTTCTTGACGCTCTGCGTCCCCATCCTGTCCGTCCAGCTCGCGATCTTGAAGTTCAGCAACTGCCGCGGCTCGAGGACTGGGTACCCTTGTATGTTCTTTGTCTCAGGGACCCCCAGCGTAAAGACCTGCCCGATGTCGTGCGGCTCCAGCACGTCGACGTTGTAGCGGCGGTTGCTCGACGCGTCGAACCACACCCGCCTCTTCCCGTTTACTGTGGTGGCCGTGCCGAACATGCCCTCAGCAGCGAGCAGCGTCGCGACCTCCGCGCCCTTCCCGTCCGGAACCACGATATCGACGTCCTTGGTCGGGCGCGTGGACCCGAGCAGCATGAGTGCCAGCCCGCCAACGATGGCGTAGGGTGCATTATCGCGTAGAGCTTCAGCGATGGCGTCGAGCGCCTCGTACATGTCCCGGCGCGTCATGTCAAGGTGGCACACCGAGGCTTGGACCTGATGCATTGGTGTGTTGGCGGTCGAGCTGCGGCGCGAGGAGGCGGGGGTGGTGGTGACCGTCGAGGCTAGCTTTGCGCTGTTGAAGGAGTGCCGGGAGGCGGGTCGCGGCCCTTCCTCGAGGGAGGTACTTCCCCTCAGCGTAACATGTCGGCGAAAGAATAGGCACATTTATGTCAAAATGTGCAAAGCGGTATCCGCTTGAATGTGTTTGTATGTTTCGTTTGTGGGTGTAAACTGTGATAACGTGTAAGTGGATGGACAGCAAGGCCAGAGGGCCCAGGAGCTCCCTGTTACCGTCCCCTTTATAATAGAGCTTTGAAAGGGGGGTGTGTGCTGGTCAAAACTTTTCCCCTGACAGACGCCTGCCATGTCAGGCCTCCCAGGCCGTGGCACAAGCCAGCCTGCGCCCTCCGCATGACTGCGGAAGCACCAAAATTTCCCACGCCTCTCTCAGCTGAGCGGATGACTCGTCCGCGTCAGGGGTGTGGGGCCTGCTGATCAGCAAAGTGGTTGGCCAGGGTGGCGCACAGCTGCGAGATTTGCGCCGCAGAAGGAGCCAAGACCTTCCCCCAGCAAGAATGGACCGATGCCACACGTGGGAAAGCGCATTGGGTGGGGTGCTCCGCCCGGGTGTGCGGCACAACTAAGGGCTATAATCGGCCCATGAGCAAGTCACTTTCCACTTGGATCGCGCGGACTTTGGCGAGCTGCGCTTTTCGTTCTAAGCTTGGTAATACCGTGCCCTCTCACTATAGCAGAGCTTATTTTTTTTTTTTTTGGCGGGGGCCGGGGGAAGCCGCCCTTCGCGTGCGCCATGCTTTCTGTCCTTTACTCTGTGCTCCGTCTTCCCCTTTCCGGAAATGAGCGAGAAAATAAAGGAAATTTGCAAAATTGAGGTCGGTCCAAGCTTTTTCCCAAAGTCCTTGCTCGCAAAACACGAATCGTTAACCGGATGCAGGCCTGCTAGCGCGACCCATTTTTGGCACTAAACACGGCTCCCCTTTCCGCTAAACGACACCTTAATAGGGACTGGAACCAAAATATTTTTTGATCACGGCAAGAGCCGGGCAAATACGAACGGCGTTCGGCGTGCGCTCCCGTTTGAAAATTGCACATCGTGAAATTTTATTTTTTATTTTTTTTTTAGGCGGAACTTTTTACAGTACCTTCAAGTTCTCCGTTTACCATGATTTTAGCCTCTGATCCCTGCCGATCTTGGCATGCACCTTTCCCGTCTCCACCCTTTTTGCGATCGGCCGTTGCTGACATCACATATGTTATAACGGCCGCATCTCCGACGTGTCGCACGAAGCATCGGTGATTGCCTTTTCTGTGCAACGAGTGACGAAGCCCATGGCGGCAGGATATACGAAAACCAGTTTCTGGAATGAGTAGAAAACAGGGAAGAGGGTGCATTCCTCTTTTTTACGGCCTAGGTCGAAGGGATGCCCGAATAGACCGCGCCCTTGCGTGGATACACAAAAAGCACGGGGAAGCTCCTAGCTCAGTATACCCCTCCTGCAAACAGATGTGGGATGGAGAACTGCGTTTGGTCGTCGTAGATACCCGATATTAGTCCACGCAGCTCTAAACGCTTTGAGGAAAGCACGGTGGCAAGAAGCAGCAGAAACGGCGGTCTGCCTGCGACATTATCCCACGATGGACCTTTTTGAGCAAGTTCGTCGGGGGTCGAGCTCCGACTCCGGATAGCTGCACGAAGCCCGCCTGATCCTCACGTCGCCGTCGATTCCCGACCGGTCTTAAACCGGACCTGTCCGCCACTGAACGGGCCAGTCCGAAGTCCAGTAGCGCCGCAAGAGCAAGGGAGGGCGGAATGCCCGAGAAAATTGGGTCCTCCACTCGCCAATTTTCGCGCCTTTTTGATCACAATCGTGACCAAGCGCGATTTTCCATGCCTGGCCTTTCCATGTCTCCATAATTTATACGTAATTACCCGAAGCTCCTGTACCCTAGCCCTACCGCTGAAAGTCTCCACTCCAGACGCCACTTTCGCAGCGAAGCACACAAGCTTTGGGGGCTTTTGTGGGTACCGGGAGTTGAAGCTCCATGAACGGCCCCACTCGGCCGAGAAGTGTGGGGCCGTTCGGATGAAGCCGACCGACACAGCACACGACTGCGGGCGGCTCCAAATCAGCGACACTCGGCAGCCTCACACGTCCCACAGTACGGGATTGCCGCCACTGGACCTAATCGCCCGCCACTACTTTCTCTTCGAGCGGCCCCTGAGAGAGCCGGGAAAGCCCCCGCGGATGAAGAACCTCCACCGCTCCCCGGATCTCGCGTGGAAGTAGTATAGGTGAGGTGCTCGATGTTGCGACTGGGGTGGTGGGGAAGGTTCCTCCCTGTTGGAGCTGGCTGGTATTAATTGGGTGCAGGGCCAAGTACCGATTCGTTGAAGCGACGCTGTGCTGCCCTGCCACTCCACTTACAAACATCTCCGTGAAACAATGACAGGTCGCTTCAAGGCTTACAGTTAAGTAAAAGTTCAAGTCCGGCCTGTAATTACTCCTATGGCGGTAACCCGTTGTCTCATTCTTCCGTTCCATGATACGTCGAATATAAAACAAACACTATGGGTCTCACATCAATGGCTCTGGAGCAGCTCGTCTCTTAACCTGTCGCCCATCCTTTCTCAGAATTCCGCTCAAACCTGAACAGACCCGCCACTTACTCTCTTGCATGGGTCGACACAAGATCCCTCCTTGACCCCTTCATCCAACAATTTGAACGTGAATAGCGCTGGTCTTCCTTGTATACACCAGCTAACGTAAGACTAAATCCTCTATATATATTCACCGCAACACCGACTCCGCCGCAGTTCCAACACCTCATCCTGCTGATTCTAGCTCGAGCTTTGAATGAGCCCCGTCCCCTACCATGACCAGGACACCATTCCTAATTTCAGGCCAGTGATTTCGCCGTTTTCTCCGAACTCGAAACAGAAGGAGCCGCCTCGGAACCGATATTTTCGACCGTTACTCTTAGCTTGACGGCGTTGTGCGCAATTCAGAGTTAGACCAGGTCGATCTGTCTAGACATCTACATTCGCCTGACGAACAGCGGGAAGAACCCTGTAGAAGAGGCGACGGATGGGCATAACGGTGCGTGATTTTTGACAACAAGAACACTTACAGCAGTGGCCAAATGCCTCATGCTAGTCCCTCGTTTTAGGTGGGGTTGGGTCATATTACACGGAGGAACTGAATGAAAAATAAATAAAATAGAATTATCTGTGTAGATTCAAAAGTGGCGAGAGACACTAAGTACTTAGTACATGCGTTCTGTGCCTACGGAATAGACCTTTCCTTGAATGAAGAAGAGTCAACCATACGTACATATCTGTGTACCTAGTTGTGTGTAAAGATGCAGAGGGCATGTCTTATGATACGAGGCGACTTCTTGGGCTCTGTTCTGGCCCAGTGCTGGGCTGGATGATTCCTAACGGTGAGCTATACCTTAGGTCGCACTTCGGAAGAGAGTTTGGCTTGTTGTGACCCAAAAATGTTGGTACGGTGCTTCAATAGACCAACCCAAGGGAATGTTTGCAAACATCCGTTGATTGTGGCGGGTGTTGCATCCCAGAGACCGAGCAGCCGAATTAGCCGGTGCCACCAGAGTCGACCGAGCACATATTGACACACAACAATAGAGTCACAATAATCGAGGAACGGCCCTAGGAATACTGGTGAAAGAAAAGACTCTATTAAACAGAAGCGAAACTATCCATGCTCTCATGCCGGAAAACCCATGCGTTGACCAGGCCGCCGTAAGCTCTAGCGATAGGAATATCGTCCAGAAGCCGTACGGCTTACCTGAGCAACATTCGACAGAGACAGTGGAGAACTACTCGAGAAGGAGTGTAATGCTGTCTCAATATTAGAACAGAGCCAATCTGTTAACCCGCAGGCTCACTCACCGTCGGTGCCTCCGCGATCGATAGTGCGTACAATTATCACACACCTTGTGGTTACAAACTGCGTGAGCGCAGTGAGTGTGGTGATCGACGCAACAAGTGTTGTGGCACCGCCCATAGTGGTTCGGGCCCTTCCCACACTTGCAACAGGCCCAGACGCCACCGAGCTGGTCGTGGCGACAACACGACCGGCCGCAGAGAGACTCACGCTGCTCGGGCTCCTCAGAGACGAATCGGCGGTCGCACATGACGAGCTCATATGTTCTCAGGCAGCGGCGAGCTTTCGCGCAGAAGTCGATGGCATATCCGCCGTGTTTGCCGCAGCGATGGAGGTATTCGGTTTTGGTGCACATGGCTGCCGTGGGATTTCTAATTTGCGCGAGAAGGTGGCTAAAGGAGAAACGAGAAAGAAGAGAACTCGAAAGAGACTCTGAAGCTTGTGGTGATAGTGTAGAGACTGGATGGACTTCAACAAAGAAAGTGTGACTAGGTTGAGGAGTAGTAGCGACTTTGGGTTGATATGACCGGAGACACTGTTCGTTCAAATATTCGACCAAATACAAACCTCTTGAGGAAATTCAAGCAAGACGAATGCCTGAGTCCATACTCTCTATGTGGCATCACGCGCTACCGTCGGCTATGCCAACCAGCATGACTTGCTCTGTGGGGCATCGAGATCCATTCGATTTGAAGTAGTCATTTGAAGCCCCCGACTACAGTTCCATTTTCGTCCTGGAAAGCGGATAGAGATTACTATATTAGCCTCAAATGGTGTCACCGGACCTTAGATAGGTACAATTCGTCTGGCTGTCTGAAGTGTCGTCACCCAAGATCTTCACAGAATGTCCCCGTGGAGATCTTTGTGGAGATTCTGATACCTCGGCTCTGGAGGAAGAGGACTCCCATCCATATGCCGCCCACCATCCATAGATTATGTTACTTCCTAGGCGGAAGTGTAAGTGCAATGTGTGGACGTCATTACTCGACTTGAGTTTCTCGTCCGGAAACGCGGCAGTCTGCTGAGCGCCAGGGTCCACATGCGAAATTTATCGATTTCAAATACAAGGCGGATGATCATTGAGCCAGTGGTCTCTGCCTTAATTGCCGATTTATAGTCGCTCCCGTGCAAAAGTGTAAACGCCATTTGTGGGAATTCGCGTCACTTGATGTCTGTCTGTGGGTGGGAAACGCAGCTGGGTGATGGGCCTCGAGCGATCACGCTGTCGATTCTGGTATATAAGGGGGCTTAACCAAGAAGACACGGTCCGCCTGCCAACTCGACATCGCCACCAAAGCAGAAGTGTAAAGGTTGTTTGTGACAGGCGATTAACCCACAGGCCTGAAACTAGGGCCTCTTAGGATCATGTGGTTATTTTGTAGATTTTGGTGCAACTCCTCCTACTTAGAGTGACCCATGTAAGTCTACTAACTTTCGGAAGTGTAGATACTATTTGTGGTCACGACCTGTTGGCTAACAACAGAACCAGGAGCGGAAGTAGACTTGGCCTCCTCCAGCGGCCAACATAATTCCCCCATGCGAGTTATCCCACACTTCCTCCCTCACAGATCCCCAATCGAAAATATAGAATTGGGGTATAAATTAGGCTGCACTCTTTTCAGTCGAATCTCTCCGTCTGTTGCAATTCCTGGCTCCCACAAACCTTGACGGAACAATACCAAGATGCATGAAATTACTGTTTTCGGGATCGAATCCGGCCCCGGCGACGGCGCCGAGCTGCGATTCGCTTACTGTCACAGACGGATCTCCGTATCCCTCTTCCCCAGAACCCACCCTCTGGACCGCGCAAACCCCCATCATAAAGTCTCGGTCGAGGATCGGCTGGTCGATCTCCTTACCCGGGCCACCGGCACCCCGGATGACGACGAGTACGACGAGATAGTGGAAAAGGTCCTGCTTATTATCCTAAACGCGGGAAAGGTCATCTTCGACGACATCAGAGCGAATCGCCCGCATACCTCAGAAACCGGCTTGCACTACTCCGCCCTCCACCCCAAGGTCCTGTGCTTCCGCCTCCTGACGCTCTCTTGCGAGCTGTCTCTTGTTCCGATTGAGCCAAAGGACACCTACACCAATTTCAAGCCAGAAGCAGACTGGGTATTCGAAGACGATATTGGTATTGATGACGACTGTCCAAGACACAGTCCGCGGAGGACTTCCGCGGACGAGCTCCCCCTAACGGGCGAAGAAGGAGCGTGGCGGGTTCTGGCGGACGACGAGACCACGCGCTGTAGGGATCATGCTTATGGGATCGACGGCGAATCCCCAAGGGAGGAGCTAAAGAGACATCGGGAGACACGAAGGGTCGGCCGCCAAAAACACATCAAACAGGGTCAGGTCTACGTCGTGAGCCCATCGGACACTTACTCCGTGGGCTTTGTCCCCCAGTGGATCTCGGGAGCCGTCATCGAAGATATGGTCATTCCGTCAACACCTACAGAGAAGTGTGGTAGGTGGGAATTACAGGTCCATGGGACAGACGATGAGTTACGTGATACTCGTGCCACCTGGGCGGAGGTGAAGAATGGTAATAATACTGATGATATGTATACCGAGGCCTGGGTTATAGGCTCTGGTCGTCACTGGGAGAAGGAATCGGTGGATGAAGAACTCTCTGTTCCGATGGCTGGGAATGAGCTTGGACCTAATCGCGTCATAGAGCTCTCGGATGATGATGAGTAGAACATTCGATGATGGTGATGCTACATATAGAATTACTACGGTTTATACACTATTCCATTGGAGCTGCCATAAATACTGTTACGATAGACCTGAAACAAGACTACCCGGATAATAATCGTATTAATTCCTGAGATTTTCACCTCGCAGGCTTTGGCCAGACGGGGTGAACGAAGTTCATGTGTTCGGGCGTTAGCGCCTCTTCTCTACTTTTCTGTCTCTGATTTTCCTTAGCCAACGAAACGCAGATGTAAAGCGGACGGCTGTAACGATTTCGAAACGGTGACGCAGTTAGCTGAAGAATAGTTACTTAATCTACGGTATGTCAATATATGCGAGCAAAAGTTGTGGGTGCACATCGGAAGGACACTCCCACTATCACGTAAAATATAACCCTGCGGAGAGTACCATCTCCAGGCGATTGTGGCTACCTACGAAATAATAGCAGTCTAGGTATAGGAGTAAAATACGAGGACTAAAACATAAGATATACAGTGTATGTATGACGATCTGGGTACTTAGGTGGAAACCATTGAAACCGGAAACAGGAAGAACGACAAACTGAGTGTAGAAAATATGACACGACTGCCTGCGGCACGTTCTCTAGGGGCTGGGACTTATCCACAATGACCAGTTCCCCTCTGTCCCTGCCACACTGCTCCTTTTTTTCTTGTGGTTCCAGGCTTCTCAAGAAATGCTGGAGCCTTCTGGTCAACTTTGATGCGCCAGCCGGGATATAAATGGCTTCGCTAGCACAATAGCCTCGCAGGCTTCTTCCTGACCATGCCGGCGTACCCTTGTTTGGGAAACACAGCAGTATCCCCCAGCGGATGCAGGTGTTTCCAAGCCGTAATCGGTCATTCTAGCTATGATGCTGGGCGTTAAGTGGGGTGGCAGTGGACGAGGTATGACTGCGTGAATTTAATCAGAGTAAGACCAGTAATATCTCGATACCATACAGGAAACTTACCCTTTAACCATTATTGATGTGTCTGTGGGACGTAGAGGGTAGTACATTTGGGGCAAAGTCTACGAATGCAAGGGTTCTTAACCCATCCTGAATTAGAATCAAGTACACAAGCGACCACGCACAATCCATAGCGGCTCGGCCCGTTCCCGCACATACACCAAGTCCGGACTCCGCTCAGCTGCCTGTGACGGCGACATGATTCAGTGCATATCGACCCTCTGTGGTTTGACACTATTGTCCCGCACTAGTTGCCCATGATCTTCCCCGTTCTCCGGGATATCCTAGCTCTCGGACAGTGCCATGGCCGTCGGCTGAAGTGGAGACCATTTCGGTGGTAGCGATAGGTTATTTCATACAGACGTTGGCTTGGAATGGATGTGGTGAGAAGCCCAAAAATAAGAACAGGAGCGTCCTTGAAGATTGGTAGCGAGAATAGGTTGGAGGGTTGCGCTCGAGCATTGGAAACGTGGTTGGGAGCACAACGAGTTCGATTGACGAGATGAAGTCTCTTTCAATATTAGGTTGCTATGAAAGTCCCTTGCGTTCCATCTTAAAATGTCATCACCCATAGTTTAGGAGAGTCAGCCCCGAACAATTATGCGACAATTAAGAAATGGTACTATGCTCGTATTTACAGACCCTCAGTCCGCCTCCATAGCTCGCATTCCGAATCCCCCCTCACCTCCCAAAGCCAGTAGGAAAGGGAAAGTCATCCTCAACAGACGTAGGCATAACAGCATCCCCATACTCCACCGCAAATGCTCCTGGCCTCAGTGTCTCATAGTCCTCCACATCCTCCCTATTGCCCAATATCTTCAGTGCTTTGAACACAAACTGGTACACCCCAGCCGGGACAACCGTTCCATCGTCCAACATCCCTGTAAACGCCACCTCGTCCTGACCTGAGGGCACGAACTGTCTAGGAAACCCGGGCAATGAACCCACGACCTGCTCGCCCAGGATCTCCGTGGTGTTTACATCACTATCCACCGCCTCGACGAAGCCGTACAGTAGCGCCGTTCCGGCCATCCTCCCCAGCACAGCAGAAACATACGGAACGTCTCTAGGAGGCCTATCAGTTGGCTCCCCCTCCGGCTCGGGGAATGTAAAAGTCGTATTTTCCGGCACCGGCTCTCCGGCTCGTTGCGCATCCCAATACTGCATGAACGACCCTGAGCCGGTATCAAATATCGGCACAGAGCGCATCGAGCCGGCTACCCCAACATACGGGATCGAAAGCGCGTCCCCATTCGTCCCGTTGAGTGCTATGAAGCCGCTGTACACCGCCATCCTCCCCTCGTCAATCTCATCCGGTGAAGGGGGAGTGGGCGTCACGGTCACCGTAACGGACTCGCCAGCGGTTATCGTAATATTCTCACTCGAAAACTGGAGTGTCGCGCTGACGTTGACCGTGGGATTCGGGAACGGTGCAAGCCGGAAGTCACCCTCGTCGGAGGCATACACCGTCACGGCTGCGACGTGGCTCAACGCGTACGTAACGTCCTCCTCATCTTGATTTTGTATCGTGAACTCCGCCTCGGATATGAAGTTATCAGTGTCGTTGAATGAGAAGCCTGAAGTGGATAGCAACGTCTTGATGTGCGCCGCATCGTGGATCTGCAGCAGACCCGCCCCCTGTTGCGGGACAGGTGCAAGCGCGTCGTGGAGCTCCACGCCATCAAACCACTGGTTCGCATTGGCCGTCGAGGCGAGCACATTCGTCAGCTCAGCCGGATCCGTGCTCTGCCTCGCCTCAGCAAGCAGGGCATACACCGCCGCCGCAAAAGGGCTCGCCATCGACGTTCCCGACTTGATCGCATACCCTCCCATCCGCACCGGGTTGGTAGAGAGGATGTTTCCACCTGGAGCCGCGAACTGCGGTTTGACGTCTAGTTCTAGGCCCAAACCCCAGGAGGAGCTCGTAGTGATGTAACCATGGCTGACGGGGTTCTCGGGGCTGTAGACGATGTCCTCGGACGTGCTGAGGGCCTGCATGCTCAGCGTGACCGTCTTTCCCTCCTTCAGCGCCTTGACCCACACCTCGCCCACCTCCTGAGGGACCATTCCGAGGCCGACGACGGCTAGGGGGAAGACGCGGAGCTCGTAGGTTCTGCCTGAGTTAGCTCCATCTTTGGCGTCGGAAAAGAGCCGCCGCGCTGAACTCACGTAAAGTTGCTGCTGTAGGCCATCACGTTCCTACCAGCAAAGTCCATAATCATTGAGGTCTTCTCAAAAGCTGGACACCCCTCATCGCTGATAAGCACGATATAATCCGCCAGGTCCGGCGTTCCCTCTGGCAACCTCTCGCACCCATCAAGCTCATCGTCATCCAACAACCAAAGCTCCCTCTCCACCGTCTTGAAATCCCCGAACCTCCCAGGCTGGTATCCGAAAACTTTCTCATCCTCGCCATCGATGGTATACGTCGCCTTCTTGAGTAGGAGCGGGTACTCCAAGTTCATTGCACTCGCAATAGCAGCAACCCCGTGCCCAACAGCCGGACTCCCGGTCGAGAACAGCCCTTCTAGGCCGAAGTTACCCATTGGCGCGATACAGGGCACGCCAGACTCGACGATACGCTGGAGTACCACGGCCACAGCGTCCTCGGACCACTCCGAGTCAAACTGCGTCGAGGTCGTGATGATGTCACTCCCGTCCTCGAACGCCTGGTTGAATGCCGCGATGTAGATGTCTGTGTGGACGCGCCCACGGCAGCTGGTCACGCGATAGGCCCCTATGTTCACGCCCGGAGCCACACCGGTGAAGCCGAGGGGGTTCTCCTGCGCGGCAATAATCCCAGCCACGTGCGTCCCGTGGCCATTACAGCCATCATAGGGGTCGTCGTCCGGCATGGGTAGCTGTGTTGAGGATTCGTCATAGTAGTCACCTACGTAGTCGGTTCCGTACGCAATAAGGCACCCCTCGCCGAAACACCCACCTAGCGCGGGGTGCGTGTAGTCCACGCCAGTGTCCACTATTCCGACCTTGATTCCCTTGCCGGTGACGTTCTCAGCCCTCAACTTGTCGACTTGCGTCATTGTATGTGGCGCAAAGCCGCTCACATTGTCCACCTCACCTTCTTGCCGTCGGTTGAGTATGTTGCCCGCGGACTCGACGCTGCCCTCCCATATCGTCTCGTCCTCGGGGACGCGACCGGTTTGCACGGGCCATATCTTTCGCACCATGGGAAGCTTTGCAATGCGGTTTGGCAAGCTTTCCTTGCTGGGGCCCGTGCTAAGCTCGAAGGAGGCGCCTTTGAAGAGCGAGTAGGTGAGATTCAGCCGGGATGTGGCCGGGATGCTCTCCTCGTTGAGCTTCGCGTAGAAGGACGCAGCGTCCTAATCGAGTAAGAAAGACTGTTAGAGCAACGTCGACACGGCTAGCGCGAGGGTTTCTGGTGGGTGGAGTACATAGTCATCGACAAACTCCACCATGTAAGTCCTCGGGACGTCGATGGGGTCGGCGAGTGTGACCCTGGCGTTGGTGACCCCAAGGAGCATTGACCCCACGAGCGGGAGAGATAACGTCCTCCATAGTCCCATCATGACGTTCGTTCCCGCTTGCGAGGGATTCTAGATACAATGCTGGCAGCCGGCGCATCGGGGGCCAGATGGGAAAGCCACGGAATGCAAGAGCTTTTGTCTTTATCACCCCGTGCTAAAATCACCGAGTGTGGGGAATTAATTGATCGTGTGAACATTGTGTCCATATAAATATGGAACGGCCTGCTATTGCCTATAGAGATTGGTGTCTGCGCGTGGCGTGTCCCAATCGATCGTTATCGAACGCCCGTCGAGCCGCGAATACATGGGGGAAGTGCCGCGAGGCGAGCGAATCAGCCGGTGCCGTCTAGCATAACCGGCACGCCTGAAGTCATTCTAACATGGGCCATAGTAATATTTTCCGTCTCCAAACCCGGCATTGTGCCGATTGGTGAGGCTGCCCGTAAATATGCCGTACCTCTAATAATAACTCCACCATGCGCCGTCGAGTGGTCGCAGGAACCGAGTACAAGTACCGGAGACAGTTGGTAGTTTAGTCCTCGCTAGCCCAATGTCAACCCCCTTCTCAGTAGCCAACTTCACTTTGCTCCCCGCGTGACTAGCGGCTCCCCGCATCTGCCTCTTTTTCCCGGTTGATGTAAGTCCCCCTCTCTTATGACTCTGCTTTTGAATTTAAACGGGACCGTCGTGAGGTCAGCCTAGATTTAAACGAGAAAATGCTCCAGCTACAGCCCTTTACCCTCATCCTTCAACCGTAAATGCAATTTCCGGGCGAAGTTACTTCTCGTATACCACAACTCGCTCCAATCCCCGCATGATGCCTCCGCACCCCGCATTCCCACCCCTAGTTGCCCGGACCCCGGGGAAGTGATCAATCCCTGCAGCTCTTGGAGCGGCACAAATTGATCGTCACCCCACCGGCCCAGGTGGGGGCTTCGGCATAGACTTCCCGTCCGGGTCCGGGGTGGGGAGACGCGGTATCCGCTGGCGCGTACGAGGGAAAGAATATTCCCCGCTCTTCTCTATCCAAAAAAGAGCAAATTCATCTCGGGATAAACAGGCCGCGTCAGAGGAACCCGGATCTAATGACCTTAAGACTAAGTTGAGGATTGTGGAAGGTCGACGGCTCTTGACACCTACTGGGGTGGTGATTGCATTCGATGTTTGTAGCCTCCTTTTCCGCACCCCGAACACTAAATCAACGTAGTCTCTCGGAAACTAACTGCATCCCAGTCAACAAGTGGTGCCCCAACCTCCGCATCCGCCCAGTCCCAGAAGCACCCAACCCTCCTGCAAATTGAGCTGTCCTGACCACATGGTAAAATAAGTAGCCCTCCATTACCATGCTGAACACGGCTCGTGAGTGCATCCCATTGCCGGCCAATCTTGAGGCGAAGTAGAAGAAGCCGACTCGCATCCGCTACCGAGAGCTGGTAGTCACACGATCCCAGGATGGCCTCCCAGCGACCTCGGTCCTTCTCGCACCCCAGGCACTTCGGGATAGGCGCGACTTGCGCACGGAGAGTGATTTCCCCTCCCACGACTTGCCCAAAAGGGGCACTAGCGTGCGCAAGAGATATTGAGTGACGAACCAGGCTCGCCTTGTTCTCATCGTACCCCCCGAGGCGTGTCCGAATACGTTGCGGATTAGTGATGAAGCTCCCAGCCTTTAACATTTCCGGCTCGTCATGGTCGAGTACAGATATCCATGACCAGCCAGGTTTTCGATAGTGGTCGAGACTGATTCTCACATCCGGATCTAAATGTTGCACACCACTTCTCCACATCAGGTCGTCCACCAGCTGGCCCTCCCACAGGCCCGCCATATACTCACCAGGTGACGAGGAGGACTCCCTGGCCCACGTTCTGGCAAAACCTGCCAGGGCTGGTAGCCGGTCTCCCGTCTCCGAGAGGCGCCGCACAGTGTACTCGTCCAACATGGCCTGCCACAGCCCTCGAGCGTTGGCACGTACCGTAAGCTTCTCGGAAAGTTTCCTCTCGTCCGGCTCCCACGCGCCCGTACCATCAGGATGCGCACCGCCGACGTAGGTAATGAAGGATTCTTGACAGCTGAGCGACACCCCGCGCGAGCCGCGAAACTCTAGCGTCCTGGAAGCAAGATGACGTTCCTGGAAAGTCCACCCGCGCGAGTCGATGTGGCTGACCTCCAGGTCTCCTGGAGCCAGGCAGACTGGAATCCCTGGCAAGTTCTCCCCCACACGGATGGGAACCACGGCGACCTCATCTTTGAAGTCCAGAAAGCCATCGTCCGCTCTTCGGGCCACACCTCCGGCAACCAGCACCAAGGTGGCGTTCGCATAGATATCGCCCATCTTCTCGATTTCTAGGCCCTTTGACGTGCGATCATCCTGTATGATGCACAAAGCATCAACCCACAGATATCGTATTCCTAGGCTCGCTGTCACACGGGCTGCGTCGGCAATTGTGCGCGGTAGGCGTGCGAGCTCGATCCCGTGCCGTTGATGTTCGGCAAGATTTGCTATTTCCGTGACAACCTTCTGTGGTCCGCCCCAGCAGTAGCTTAGGGCAATGTAATCGTCAATTATCCATTGATCTGGTTCCCGAAGAAATATCCGGCCTTGTGTACCACTAGCAGAGACGTCTAGAACCATGGTGGGAAGGGCACTGGGTTTCTTCGCGCCACAGCTTCGGTGGTTCTTTCGGCATTCGCCTACGGCATCCACGACTGGCTGTATAAAGCCCGAATCCTTCCAGTACTCCGAGACGTAGAAGCCGGCCAGCTTATTCCAGTGGTTAAAGGCTACTACTATTAGCTACCAAACATGGGTATCGTGGCGGAAATGGAGCTACTTACTCTCCGCCACTTTTGGATCAAAACCGAGCACGCTTAGTATTGGTTCTATGCTGAGGTGGTGAGTCTCGCTGCAATAATGTGTCTATCGACATCTAATCCTCATACCAGGTATAGAATACCAAGCAAGATCTGCCGATATCTTCGATTCTCCAGTACTCTCATGGTGCAGCCAGTAAATCAGCGACGAAGGCGTCGCATGCGCAAAACCAGACGCGTTATTTCGACTGATGGAATCCTCAGATAAATGGTCTTCATCGTCGATATCCGAGTCCTGGAACATCAAGGACAGCGAAACCTTGCCGGTCTCGGTGCCCGGATTCAGGTCAAGCCCCCCATCCAAGGCAGCGTCCGTGAGACGCTTCTTGACAAGTGAGCATAAAGCACAGCCACTTATCAAGTCGGAGAAACGCCCGCAGGAAACCACATCCTCGTGATTCAAGCGCTGCAATGATTGGGAGTCGTTGAAGAGCCGCTCGCATTGACTACAAAGCGCAGCCATTTGGCGCAAATTCGCAGTCTGGACCCGAGACATATCTGCACGTAGCACTTACTACTTAAAAAAGTCCTATAGGGTTAAAGCGAGAACCAAATCAATGCCGCAGACCAAACATGTTCAGTCGCGGATCGTTAGGACCCGGAACGCTGGAGGATGATGGAGACTGACGAGGTGCCGACTTCTGCTGCCGTGGATCACGTGGGACGACGTCGGGCGGCATCACACCTGCCGAAATCGCTGCAGCTCAACGCCAGTTTATTGCTCAACCTCGAAGGAACCAGGTTTAATGAATTTCATCTTATGCCTTTTGCAGTTCCCTTTCTAAAATGGCCAAGTCAGCATTCCAGTTTTCGGGCTTTCCCTTGGAGCTGCGTGAGCTCATCTGGGAACACACGCTGCCGCCGCCACGCCTCTTCCAACTACACTCTTTCCTTCCACCCAGGCCCATCTCACCAGAACTCCAACAGCTATATAAACAGTGGTTCCCACACCGGAGATCGAATGATTTAAACCCCATTGACCCAACAGGAATCTCCTTCTTTACCTTCCGCGTCCGCCACTCACCTCCCATAGCAACCCAAATTTGCCGCGAATCACGCAACGTCGCCCTTCGCGCCGGTTACTTCCTCCTCCCAACCGCCAGCGCCTTTTCCGAGAGCGATCAGGACCCCGGCGTCACCTGGTTCGGAGGTTCCACCGACGTCCTCTACTACCCAATCTCGCGCGAGTCCCACCTCTTCCAATACCGGGACCCCACCAACGGCCCTCCGAACTCGGAGCTCATCCGGCACGTCGGAGTCGAGTGGCGGACCCTCCTCCGCGGCGTCCCTGCACCCTGGCAACGGACATACGAAGGAGAGAGGGAAGGTTGGAGAGCTCGGATGCTCGTGTTGTACCAGCACGCTCCAGGTCTCGAGGTCGTGCACCTCGTGCTGCCGACAGCCTACACCATCAACTACTCGACTACGAGGTCGTTTGGGGGGGAACCGCAGGGTTACGACAGGCTAAAGGCGACGCTGACGCCTATGCCTTTGTCTGAACGAATCCCCATCTCAAGGGCGTCTCCTAACTGGGGGGAGGTGCTCGAGGCGCTACGAACCGAGTTCGAGCTTGAGATTAACCGGCGGAGCGTCGTGGAGTTACTTGGGACCAGCGTCAACTATCCACCCGCGATTGGGGGCCTTAGCCTCAAAAGGGGAGGAACTGCTGCTTAGCTATTTGACCTATAAGAGGTGTCGGCGAAATAGGGCAGAGGGGGTTACGGGTACTTACCCGTCAGGAACCCGAGGCAGCCATGAACACCGCTGCTAGACTGGTGCGCGAAGGGCTTATAGAGCTATGTGTAATTTCATGATATGACGACTGATACTGATTTCATTGAAACGCCCAGAAAGGTGCTCATTTTATAGAATGCAGTAGCAACCTCGATTTCCTTCAAGGTTATCCTCGTGACATCCTCATTCTATGGACCCGGACCCTGTATAAATTCCTTTTAGCGGTTTGAAGCTAATAGGTTGGATCTTTTATTAAGCGACTTACAAGATTTAATCCCACTGTTTTAATCGACGCTTGCTCTTTATCTACCCTCTGCCGTCTATGATTTTGTCCTAATTTACCGCAGCTTATAGTTCCTGACTGGCCCCCATCTCCGGCTTCTGCGCACAAGCAACTGCCCTTTCGTAACTTAGCACCCCGAATGGCCAAGCAGTCCAAGAACAATTGCGTTGTAAGTTTGGGGGTCAAAAGAAAAGAAAAAGAACTCACCACGTAGTATATCCATGGTACTGCTTATTCATGAGCGCCTCCCTTACCTTCGACAACCACAATTGTACTTCTTCGTACTCCCACCCCAACACACCCGTCAACAAATAAAGTGAAATCCTCCAGACTCTTCTCGAGTCCGAATCTATTTAATATGCCAATCTCCTTCTGTTTTGGATTAGCAGGCCACGCCCCCACAGCCGTCTTGAACACCCTCGTCTGCACACCTGGGAATCCCGCTTCCTGCATCCGCACCACCCACTTGTACCCGTCAATAACCTCAAAAGTCTGCCCTAGTTTCTCCCCTACGTCAAGGAAGACGCTAGACCACTGGCTCCAGATGCTGTCCGGGGGAATTGACCCGTCATCCGAATGCACGTGTAGTCTAAAGTCCAGGTGTTCGAGGAAGCCACCAGGTTTCAGACACCGGTAGCACTCGCGGTACAGTTTAATCCAATCCTTGAAGCAGCCAGCCATAAACCGAATGTGAATGTAGTCGAAGGTGTTGTCCTTATACGTCCAATTTTGCGACGCGTCGTCGATCTCGAACCTGCAGTTCGGCGGTATCCAGGCCGGTTGGGTAGGTGAGAGGTCGAGGCCAATCACCTCAGCTTCGGGGAGCGCGTCTGCAACCGCACTGGTATTAGACAAGAGAAAGCCTGTTAGAAATTGAGACACGAGATACAGGGAGGGAATGTTATCCAGTCCGCAAAGGGAGTCCTGCGCTTATACGACTTACATGGCCCAAAGACTGGTCCCTGTTCCGACATCGAGAATCTTCTGCAGGTCCTGTAGCGGAGCAAGATAAAGCCTGTTTTCGAGCGCTAAGTAAAGCATGTGATGACTGAGAAAGCATTACTACGTGATCATACCACAAGCCTCTATCATCAAGCTCGGGCGAGACTGGAGTGCATGTACTTTATATTTTCGCCCTCGCCCTGTGATTCGTCATTGGGTCCCCTGTTGATGGATTATCAGTCGATTCTGACCCGAAATCTGCCGCCGCCTACGGCCGGTTGTCAATGACATGGAGTACCAGTATTCGGCATCCCTAAAGTTATGGAAGGTCCGTCCGTGTAGCTCGCGGTAGGCAAAAATCGACGGTGTCAACGACGTTATAGATTGAACACTGCAAGATAGTCAGAAAGCGCACAAACCCAATTACGGGGTGTGTTGTGTAAGTAGGGGACACAATACTTGTCGCCATCAAGAGCGGGGTCATAGCCTTCATCCTCGAACAACGGATCCTGTGCCGACGTTATTTCTGAACGCCAGTCGTAGGCAGGCGGAAGTCCTTACAATGTCGATGGCTTCGACCGGACTATGCCGAGCCGGAGAGGGAGATCTCTCCTGTAATGTGGTCATTGGGAAGATCGTAGTGCCTAAACGTCTCATCTGCAAACAAGGTAGTCCAGGGCAGGCATTTTATGCGGGGGCGGAAAATTTAAGCACAAATAATGCGGGGACGAGGACCCGGGTGCATAATAAATGCTCTCTCCAATGAAAGCTGCAGCCTCATGGGCGCATTTAGTGTCAAGAAGCTGCGGCAGGGATGTGCGGTGAATCCTGCGCACGCCGTACATGGTAGTGTGGCTGGAGAAGGCTCCAACGACTGTGGATGCGTCCGCGTATAACCCCCATTATGGGTACTGAACGCAAATGGGTACTACGAAGAAAGCAATGTACTTCGTGTTGTGGGAGTAATGTCCTGACACACTCCTTTGAATGTTTATAATATATCCATCTCGATGATGTATATATCCAGGATGCCTAACATTTCACTGCGTAGCAGGGGTCCCTTCAAAAAGATACTCCCTTCGTCAGAACCCTTTGTAAAGAAGACGGAGTGATTATACTAACGCATAGGCATTGGGCTTGTGGCCAGACATTTACGCAGCTCATGCGCTGGGTAACGGCATTAGGATCTTAATTCCTATCTGAAAATCATTACTCCTCGAATTCGCCGTCGCCATGATGCGTTTTCCAACTGCCCGCGACGAAGTCGCAACCAGAGAACTGAAGCCGCCTTGGCTTGACAATGCCTCAAAAGATGTCCTGCAGCTGGTGGCCTGTGCGTCCGAGGTGCGGAGGTCGGTGTGGGGATTCGGACCATGCCGCCCGACCCATGTTCTGCAGGGGAAGATCGGGAGCGGGGATATGGAGATTCCGCCTTATGACCGAAAGAGGATAACATGTATTAGAACAATAGTATGTAGTTCTTGACAACCCATCAGTTGACTCTGTTCGCGTCACAACACGAAGTCATAATGTACCTCTAGCCACTCGGTGTCTAGAAAACGAGTTTACTCGCAGAAGCTAAAAGGAAGTTAGAGTGATTGGCCTTACGGAGTGGGTTCGACCGACTTACACCTGGTGCTACGATTTGACAGGATACGGACTATGGTACACACAGTACTCTATGACATTTCCCAGACCGCTCTACCTGTGGGATGTCGGCTCTTCTCTACGGCAAAGGTAGGCAATAGGCACGTGGGAAATCAACGTCGGAACAATAATACCAAGACCTTTTTAGCCCGGGGCTCGAAGGAGTTTTCATACTTGAGGCCAGATCACATGGAATCCCCAATGTTTCCTCGAAGTATCGCCTGCAAGCAAGATATACAATATAGGACATGTTAGCCAAACTTGAACCTTCGTAAGGATCAAGCCAACCCAAACCTGGACCAGCAGAACAGGGAGGGGTTCTCCAGTCCCCCACGCGTGATTGTCAACAACTTGCTAACTTCCGCCAACCTTCGCAGAATCCTTACACTTCCTTTCGACAGCGACCCCACGAGTCAGCCATCAGGGTTGTGGGCCCGTGAGGCGGGTATTACCGAAGCTAATGACCAAACCCGGACGCAGCCGACTATCGATTACGTACGCGGTGTCTCTGGTTGGTTGATGCAATTCTCAATGGCAACGCGGCACCGGCGCTATTCTCATTGAAAAGTCGTCTGACGGAAATTTTTTTTGAAGGCGACTTGGGGGTGCCCCACTAACCTGGCCCTGTCCAAGAATGCTAACACGTAGAAGGCTGGTAGACTTATCCGAGTAAGGCTGTCTATGGCTCAGGTCTAACTGCATACAGTCTGTCGTGCAGGTTCAGGTACGCATGCAGACAGCTCCTCCTCGCAGGGGGGCTTGTCAACCCGGCCCGAAATAAGACTTAGCAGAAGGCTTGGGTGGAGCTTGCGAGGGGCTCAGTTGAGCGCTTTATTACGTTTCTAGGGTCCCGCGTTGCAATGTAAACTTATAAGGTACGAGCTTTCAGGTGGGCTATGACTGGAAATTTTTTTGGGAAGTCGCTTTCTCGTTGCGCATCCCATCCTGTGTACTCGCAATTACCGGCCCATAAAGCGATTGGTGTATGCGCTTATCTCCCAGTGATCTGATTAGTGAGGGGTGGGGAGGTGAAGGTGGGGGAACGCCCACACCGACAGTGCCGGTACCATTTCACGTGCTTAAGTACTCTACACATTTCTCCCCATTCTGGTTTCACTCGATTAATCCGTTTAACATTCCCCTTGAGGCGAGGAACTCCTTATCCAAGATGGCTCGAGGTTGGGGGAGCAGCTCAACGGGTATGTGCTGATCCCAAGGCCCTATAATACCACAACCCTAGACTAATAGGCCGTGCGCTAGTGGACGACCTCTTTTGGGGCGATACGAGCAAGGAGGAGAGGAAATTGATCCGAAAACTAGGTTTGCATTGCCCATGACCGCCCCTCGTCATCTAGTCACCGTATCTAAAGCTTACTGTCGCAGATTTCTTCATTCTCGTAAGTCGTAGCCGTGTCTTAAATACTGAAGACAACGACTGACACAGCTTTATAGACGTTCTGCTGCTTCAGCTTCTTCTTCAACCATCTTGGTAACCCTTAACGCCTCCATGGACTACTCGAAGACTCCTCACTAACACACCTTAAAGACAGGTCCGCCTTTGCTAACGCATATGTCAGTTGCTCACCCTTCTAATCCTAACTCATGAAAGTCACTCACATGCTACTAAACAGGTCGCTGGACTCAAAGAGGAGCTGAATCTCGAGGGTAATCAGTACAATGTACTCCTTTCCATGGCCTCTGCGGGGTAAGTTCATACCCTAACCGAGGAAAATCTGGGGTTCCGGGCTAACATCGTGGTCTAGAATGCTCGTGGGCCAGATTCCCCACAGCATCGTAATCCAGAAAGTCCGCCCTTCGATCTGGCTTCCTTGCATGATCATCGCCTGGGCCGCCTTGACCATGCTTAGCGCCGCTTGCAAGAATTTCGATCAGCTCTGCGCTGTCCGCTTCTTCATGGGCTTCGCCGAGGCCAGCACATACGCCGGCAATCTCTATGTCATGGGCTCCTGGTAGTAAGTCTCGCTGGGTTCCATAGGCTTTATAAGATTGGACCGTCCAGCAGTCCAACTGACCCCTGAATCAGCAAGTCAAATGAACTCGCCAAGCGCACAGCCATGTTCACTGTCGCCGGGCAAGTCGGCAAGATGTTCGCCGGCGCCATGATGGCCGCCATTCACAAGGCCATGGACGGCCACGCTGGCCTCGACGGCTGGCAGTGGGTGTTTCTCATCGACGGCATCATCACCTGCCCCGTCGCCATCTTCGGCTTCTTCTTCTTCCCGGACATACCCGAAAACACCCGGGCCCGGTACCTAAGCCAAGAGGAGCGCGAGCTTGCTCTCAACCGTCTGCCGCCCAAGAGGGAGGATGGCCACAATATCCAAGCCTGGAGCTTGGCTAAGCGGGTGCTGGGGCGACCAATATTGTACGTGTCCTCACCTGGCATGTATGCAACCATGCTGACCGATTGCAGTTACATTTGCGGTGTATTCTCAGCACTCTCCTCGGCTATGCAAGCCTATATCGTCCAGGGGCTTATGCTGCTCTACATGAAAGCCCATCAAAGATCAAACGGGTTCACTCAATCCCAGATCAATGCGTACCCCATACCAACCCATGCCATCGGGATTGTAGCCGAACTAGCTTCTTCAGTCGCAATCGACCGGTATGGCAGGCGACTAAGCATAGGCTTTGGCCTTTGTCTCGTTCAAGTCGTCTGCTCGGTTATCCTGCTCATCCCAAGCATGTCCCTGGCCGGAAACCTCGTCGCGTTCTATCTTTCTTCTACATCTTACGGCATCAACCCGCTCCTATACAGCTGGTCTAGCAACATCGTGGCCCTGACGGCTGATGACGCTGCCCGAGGCGTTATTCTCGCCTCAATGGCCGCGTTTGACGGTCTCCTCTGGACGTTCTGGGGTATTGCGCTTTATCCGGCTGACGATGCTCCTTACTGGCGGAACGGATACATTGCCATGATATGTGTCTGTGTTGTGTTGGCGTTTTGGCTTTTCCTTGTTCGATGGGTAAGTGATGCAGCGCTGGGGTGTGAAGGGATGCCTACCAGATCTAACTTGACATAGGTGGACCGATACACCGCGAAAAAGTATTCCCATTCTACCATCGCACTTGTCCAGAGTTCAGGGGGCGAGCAGAATTACCATTCAACAGAGGAGAAACAAGCATAAGAGAAACACGGACCTTGTCCCTCCCCTCGTCTCCTTTCTCACCGCTACCTCGAGTGGGCAAAATTTTAAGAGCTTCTTGTTCACGTTAACTCCGTTGGGATCGAGCTGGAAGCTATTGACACATAGCTTTAGCTTGTATATAAAACAAAAACAGTATATACTCGATTTAAATATGCGACGGATATATAGTCGACATTATTGCGCCAACCTGTGCTTTGGAAAATGGCCCTTGCCGTCCAACAATAATCTCATGTGTGTCGTATGCCATAGGGGGTCATCCTCCACATGGATGAGAGAGAATCCATTCTTCTCCCAGAAACGGATAGCGCCGGGAAGGAAGGGGTGGGTGTGGAGATACAGCTGATCAATTCCCCTCTCACTCGCCGTTTTTTCCAGAGCAGCAAAGAGTTGAGTGGCGAGGCCAGTACGGCGGAAAGCAGGGTCGACGTACAGCCTCACCACCTCGACGGTGCGCCCTTGCCCGAGATGGAGCTGGGGAAATCGATAATCGTAGGGGACGTAAGCGATCGTGGCAACCAGGATACCGTTAACCTGGGCGGTGAGAAAGGCTCCGTCCGGGTGGTCTAGGTACGTCTGCTGGAAGTTGGCCAGTTCTCGGTTGGCGTGTTCGTCGTGGGATAGGGCATCGAGCATAGGAAACATCTTAGTGCGGGCTGCTCTGGTGAAGCTGACGATGGCAGGAACTTCATTCGGCGTGGCGTGGCTGATGACGGCCCGCATTGCCGTCCCAGCCGATGGTGCCGTTATCATGCGGCAACCTCGAGCTAATTGCTACGAAGTATTCGAAATTAGACAAGGCTGGCCCGAGAAGGCTCCTGGGATTTGATAGCAAAGCTGGATAATTCAAAGAGGAGACTTAACGTCACTCGGTGAGCTCGGCCTAAACTGGTTGTTTTTTTGTTCATGCTTGGCTGCTGATATGGCTATTGAGAAACGAAACGTAACACCCTATCATTAGCCCCATCGGCCTTATCTTATGACTCCAGTCTTAACTAATACGACATGCCCCACCGGCCCACATCTAGAACGCGCGGGAGCCGTGGGGCGGGCATCACCCGATTTTAGCGTGTGAGCAGACTTGGATCACTTCCTTAGTATCAGCTGTCTAGCGAGCATACCTCGTATATTATCAGTTTGCCTCGGCGAAGCAACATCATTATAATAGTCTTGCCCGCAACGGCCGTCGCACGACAATCTAGCTTAATCCGCAAAAGGCACGAGAACCGACCGACTAAAGTGAGGATCAGCAAGTCAGGAAGGCATCCTGCATACCTCGTTTGTCCATTCCAACCGCGTTCTCAACTTCCATCGCAGCATCCCGAACCCGCGTCCTCGATGAGGCCGCAATCCTCCATATCCCTGCCATGGATTTCAACACACCGAAATTCAGTCCGAGGAACGGCTCTAGTCCGCCAGATGCGTCTAGAATCCTGGCGGAGCGGACGGCAATTTGGATAATACAGCTGAGCACCAGTGTACAGCAGAAGAATGGGCTGTGCGGTACCACAGACGTAGTTAGGGCTCCAAGTTTGGAAAGTCCAACAGCACCAGCAAGTACCTTGGCGGTATGTAATTGCGGACTTGGCGACGTCGCCACAAATTCTGGCGCAGTGGAGCAGAAGGAGCGTCTTGTATCTGGGAGATAGGTGACGAGGTGAGACCGCGGGAAGTGAAGGTAAATGGACGCGCAGTGCATCAGCATCACTGCCTGGAAGAGCATTTGCTCCACCTCGCCGTCGTGACGGAGGATCGCCGGTTTCGCGTTAGACAGTCGGTGGAACCAGGCGGCGATGCTGGCGTCTAGCGCGTCTATAGACCTCTGAGAGGCCGCGAGGCACCGACGGAGAGTTATTGCCGCCTCTACGCGATACGCCGGCGAGGATAGGCCATTGTCCGAGTAGAGGACGTGTCGGTGGCTGTCCAGCTCGCAGGCCGATATTGGCGCAAGGTCGAAACACCCCGCTTCATACGTCTCTTCTTCGCAGGGTAGCGGCACGTCGGGGGTATCCTCCGCTGTAAAATGGAGAGAACCCTCCACTTGCAAGGTGGCTAACAGAGCATCGACCACATAAACCTCCCACCACGTCCTCCGGAGGCTCTCGGCGCGAGTCGGATGCTGGATCATCTCTGCATCGGAGACGTTCCCCCGATGCAAACCCAGTTGTAGACTACACTCAGTTGCTGCACCGAGGCATCTTTTTGCCGCATGTGGGAGGACGTGTGCGTGCTGCGCAATAGAGAGAAGTAATAAAGCTTGGACCTTTTCAAGGCTCAGGGTGGCGTCTCGGACCGTAGTTTCCAAGTCGGTGATCCGATCGGCAGTGACCGAATTAGGGGAGATGTAATGCAGCCCAATGAGCTCCACTATGTTTATCAGGTACTTGGGAGCTTGGGACTGAATAAATACTCTCCGTGGAACGAGGAAAGGGTGTGCGTGGTGAAAATGCGAATAATACAGGGTGACTAGAGAAGATTCGACAGGGCCATATGCCGAAGACGGGCATGGGCAGCTGACCGTGGTATCGTCGACCTCAGGAGTCTCGTTGGGAGCCAGCCAGGAAGAAAGACTATTAGGCGCGGGTCCACAGGTAGGCAAGATGGAGGACATATCCAGAGAAGATGGACTGGGGCTTAATTCATCGATGAAGGAAATTCTTGCCTCCCGTTTGCGACCGCGGCGAGAAGGGAGATAATAGCATAGGATATCCGCTGCCTTACACCTCGAACATCCTCCAACGTTGCCGTCGCATTTGACATGCCTCTCACGGCAGTTGAGACAGGCAATGGTGGTGGAGCCTTGCTGCGGTGTGGGGTTCATTTTAGAGAAATGGATAGCTGCTAAAGAAGGGTCAGGTAGGTATTCATCGCTCCATATCGCGGGAGACTGCGAAGGCGTTTTAGGTGAAATTTGTCCCCGGTTTGTCTCCGAGGTGGTGGGTCGTTGGCCCGCGTTGGGGAAGGCTTCGCCGCACTCCGTCCCGTTTATTGGCCTTTGACAAATGCAACGCCCGAAATGCTCCACATGAATTCGAGGCAGTTCGCCGAAGTCCAAGGAGACATCGCCGAAGTACGGAAAGCGGCAGGGCAATGGAACCGATGGGTAGGAACGGATATATTTCTCTCATTGGGGCCGATATTTAGATGCGGTCCTTCCTTTCTACCTTGGGCCTCTAAATGCAACCTTGGAGACCTGTTCCAGTTATATTCGGCACTTCTTTATGTTTTTCATCACCCCAAACAAGCTGGTTTAGTCGTGATGTCGCCTCAGACCAATAACACTCTCGCGCAGACGGCGGCCTTGCCCGAATGGTTGGACGACCCTAAGAACCCCCAGAATTGGAGTCTTTTAAAGAGGGGCTACAACACTTTTGTCCCGTCTCTTCTCTGCTTCACCATGTAAGCCAGCGGTCTCCAGGAATCATCAACACTCAAGAACCTCTAATAAGACCGTTCATGCACTTCTTAGATCTTTCGGGTTAGCCGTTTACTCACCCTCACATGACGATGTCCGAGGTTACTTCCGCACAAGTACAACCCTTTCACTACTCCCCTTCACCCTGTACGTTTACGGTCTAGCACTCGGCCCGATGATATCCGCTCCGCTCAGCGAAACATACGGCCGACGCTTTATCTACATCTTCCTCACTCCAGTATCTCTCCTCTTCATTTTGGGGGCAGGCTTCGCAAAAAACATAGACACCCTGCTAGTTTGTCGATTCTTAGCCGGAACCTTCGGGTCGTCCCCGCTAGCGGTCGGGGCAGGGACAATTATGGACCTCTGGGGCAAGAGGCACAGCGCAATAGCTATGACGCTATTCTTGCTCACGGCGTTCATGGGTCCGGCTATAGGCTCATTGGTCGGCGGTTGGGTCGCGCAGTACAAGGACTGGCGATGGTCACAATGGACTACGTTGTTCCTCGGTGGCTCGGCCTGGATACTGGCTCTTGGGGCGCAGGAGACATACACCGCTCCCCTACTTCGCCAGAGGGCAAGGAAACTAGGGTTACCCATACCACCGCATCCGATACCCAAGGGCGTAGCAGGATTGAAGCAGCTTGTCACAGTGACAATAACGAGGCCACTGCTCATGTTGACAACAGAACCGATTGTTGCGTTATGCTCGCTATACACGGCCTTCAATTTTGCCGTTTTATTTTGCTTCCTTTCTGCGTTCCCCGTCATCTACCAAACGATATACGGGTTCACGCCGGGCCAGAGCGGGCTGGTGTTTGTCGGCATCGCCGTCGGCTGCGTCGTAGGTGCAACTGCATCAATCATAATCGGAGAAGCCGCACAATCGAAAAAACACTCCTCGTCCCCGGAGATTCAGCTCTGGGGCGCGCTTGTCGGAGGCTCCTTGATGTCTGCAGCTCTTTTCTGGTTCGCATGGACGGCTCGTCCGGGCGTGCATTGGATCGTTAGTATCTTTGCTGCGGGTCTCTTCGGATGTTCGAACATACTGATATTTGTGAGTTGTTGGACAAAACTCTGTCTCACCCGGGACTTTACTAATTTGCGGCGTAGGTTTCCTGCGTCTTATACTTGACCAGAGTTTACGGGGAGCGCTATGGTGCATCTGCCCTGGCTGCTAATGGAGTGCTCCGGTACATACTCGGAGGCTCGTTTCCTCTCTTTGTCCTACCTAGTATTCTACCCCGTTCCTTGATACTCCGTGATTTTTCTAACAAGCACTGACATGACCTAGTGTACCATAATCTTGGCTTCAGCTGGGCGGGCAGCCTGCTCGGGTTCCTTGCGGCCGCACTCGCGCCTGTCCCATGGGTATTTTACTGCAAAGGAAAAAGGATCAGGTCGTCCAGCTCTTACACCCCAAGCAAGTAAGACGTATGTCGCTAGGACTTATCAATGTTATAAACGGCTGCTTTTGCAAGTGTGGTAATATTACCTTAAATGATTAAAAAAAAACTGGAGACCCTTTTTCACGAATCGCGGTTATAAGAAGGACCTGGGGTGAACGACTCTCTCTCGGCGAATCTCTACGTCTCTCCGTGTCGAACCTAGAATGCAGATCATGCAGTCTTTTGAGCTCTTCTTTCTCTAGAGCCAGGTGATGCCACCCCACTTTGAGATTTGATGAAATTCTGGTCCTTGGTCTGAGGGGTCAAGTCGAAGGGAAAATAATGTGCCCCTTAAAAAGTGGGAGTCCCAGCGTACCCAACTGGCGCCACGCGAGCGAGTGTACGGGAGAACTTTGGGCCGAGGAATGCCTGCCGAACCAGAACTCCCACTTATACGAGGTTTTTCTTGGTTGTAAGGCCCTCTTATTCTTCCCCGCTCTTCAATAAGCCTCAAAACGGATCCCTCAATGGTGTGACTTTGAAAAACCCCCAGTTTCGAGAGGTACGCTAGCATAGGGGCAAAGTGCGCCGGTACGATCGGAGCCATACGATCCGCCCGATGGTTAGAGATGTAGGGCGGTTCATGGTATATGTTGAGTATCCCAATCGAATCCAACTTAACATATGCCGAGACAGAGTTATGACGTGACCCAACCTGATTATGTCGGAGCACGACTCCAAAGTGGGATGGTATGCGCCTCGACAATGCCAAGCCATTAATACAATTTGCCTTGTATTTTTATAAGCCAATATTATTATCGTCTTCGGCAAGTGCGTCTGTCATTAGTCCGAAGATTCTTGGAGAGCAGATCCAGCGACGGCGGGAAATGCAGTGCTCGTTGGCGTATTTAATAGATTGTCCGCCTCTTGGCGCGGGAAGGTCTAAGTATAGAGTTATAGCTCTGAACTCGTGGGGCAGATGTTCGACCTAAGCGTTGGCGCGCTGACATCCCATCTCTGTATGGAAGTCTGAGCTTCCCATTTCCTGGCAGGAAGAACGGGTACGGACTCCGTGAATAGGTGTTGGACTACAGAATAGGAAGAGTCCTTGTGGTTCCGACTGGTGAGTCTGACGAGACAACGCTCGCCATGTCAGAATCACGGGTCGGTCGAGTACAAATACTAGCAGTTCCCCTCTCGCTGTTTCGAATATTAAAGAAGCAGCAGTCATCTCATGCAAAGAATATCAAAGCAACCAACAACTGAACATCTGCGTCATTCTTCTGCAATCCTAAGTATGAAGACTCTTTATCATAGTCACCGCTTTCGCAACCCTCGCCTTCGCTACTCCTTCCCCTGAGGTAGAGGGCGCGGTGGAGGACCACCTTGACAGGTGTCAATTCTAGGGTGCACGAACTGCAGCAGTAGAGGACCTACCACCACTACAACTCCGGTAGCTACAGCAACAACAGACAGATGGCATACGACAAACTGGGGGGCTAAAGCCGAGTTACAATATGAATTGCGGGAGAATGGTGTAGGATTCCAAGCCAACTATGCATTATGAGATAGGATGGTTTGAGGATAGTCTCTGAGCAATGTCTGAAACCGATTCCAGGATCTGAGCGGGTAGGGATCGAGTATTACGGGCGGCAGTTAGATTCAAACGAGGCCGCAGGTTGTGAATATCATGCAAAAAGGGCCATTATTTCAGTTATACTGCTACACAAGACAGTTATGAAAGTATGCCGCTTTTAAACCTGGATGTGAATGCAAGATCTTGAGGAAAGCCCTGCGAATAGCTGCTGGTAAACTCGTGGATCCACTTGGTAGACTTTGCCAACATCGGGATGCCCAAGCTATTGAAGTACAAAACAAGAGAGAGCGGCCACCAAAAGACATTGATATTGAACCACTGAAAGGGGTAGGCCTAAAATGCCACAAAAATCCTGAAATCCCGTTCATTTTAGTAAAGAACCACTATAAGAGTGATGCAGAAGAGGTCGCCTATGGTGAGCCCTCTAGTGTTCCTTTGTTTTTCCGCGCGCTTCCCAAGTCTGCTGCCACAACCTGACGAACTCTTTCAACTCCTTCTCTCTCCTCTTAGTTTCCTCTGCACCCGAAACGGTAGAATTGGTATCTGTGTGGGAACGTCCCAGCCTTGCCAATCTCTCAGTCATTGTGGGTTCGCTGTTGAGATACCTTTCTAACATAACCTTCGGACCTCTGATTGTGGGGTTAGAAAGCCGCTTGTTACGTCAATGTAGATCCTGAAATGTGGCTTATAACTTACTCTTGGCTTCTTTTCTTTTGTCCTCCAGTACTGGATTGGGAAGACAGCGGACGTGGCATTTCGACGATAGAGTTCTGGATTTTGGCTAGAAATGAATATTGCAGTGGCTGTCTATATAACGGAACACAATGATTTGAGTGGATAATCTACACCGTCTAGTTGCAGGAAACAGACACTTGATTCCTGATTGAAATAGACTGTTTATATATTAGTGCCATTTTGAATTGCCGTTTAAGTTGATGATATTCCCCAACACATCCGCGGATGGCTTTTCCGCGGCTCGCCGAGGTCACTGAAGGGCCTTTTACACAAGGTCACCTTCCACTAGTCATTCGCCGAAAATGTGTGAAGACCACAACCTCCCTGAGCTGAGCTGAAACCACAAGTGTGATGTTTAGCAGCGGCCGCATGGACAGCCCCGGACGGCGGTCAGCCAATGATATTCCACAACACAAATGTGGGAGCAGAGCCTGGTGGCGCCGCTCCCTTCCATACCGCATGACTCCTGTGAAATTTCCTTCCACACAGCAGGCCGACACAATACAAGCCTTTCTAGGACCGACCCCGTTCGTCTCATCTCAAGGGCTAGAGCCCCCAGGACATCTCAGCCAGACGGCAACTGTGGAAACAATTCAGATGTTAATGACTATCTGGCTAGGACTGCTGAATATTTCAGTGAGAATCCCTTACCGGTGGTCATCCCACATTGAATGACAAGCCGCAGCTGAGAAAGCGGGAATTCAACGACGGCAACAACTATGGACCCGAAGATAGCTAGAGACACGTTGGCGAGGCCCAGAGACACGCCGAATATGTCTGCTAGACACCAAGGGGTCAGCAATCTGCCTCAGTTACCTCTTCCAAGACCACGGAAATCTCCCAGTATACCTCATGCCCGTGGCGTAGCCACAGCCTCAAATTCGCTCCCATTCGAAGATGTACGTCCTTGCAAACCTACCCCTTCTCCCTGTATTCTACGTCCACATCTAGGAGCTACAGACGATAGACTCAGACCATTATCTGGCGTTAACACACGGTAGGCACGGAACCCTGCGCCTGCCAACGGAACCGCCATCACCACCACTTCCGCTGCGGCCGCGCCGTTCCCCAGGGGAAAAAATCCTTTCAAGCGTCCTCCCACAGCCCTGCTCAACGCTGCCGGCGATGAATACATACAAAGAGAGATAAACGAGTTCGGGGAGAGGAAAGTGCTACCAAACGGGCAGCTCCTTGGGGGGCGGGAATACCGATGCCGTACCTTCTTAGTCCCTGGCCGTGGGAGCAAACTTTTCATGCTTGGTTCAGAGTGTGCAAGGGTTCTTGGCTATCGCAACTCGTATGCGCTGTTCGACAAGAATAGGTCGTTGTACAAAATCATCGCAAACAAGGAGGAGAAGGATGACCTCGTGACTCAGCTTATCCTCCCGTTTTCGCATAGGGCTCATCAAGTTGCGATTGTTTCTGCAAGGTCTGTGTTCCGTCAGTTTGGGAGCCGGGTTATTGTGAACGGTCGACTAGGACAGGATGACTACTGGGAAGTTGGGGCGAAGAAGCAGGGTCCCACACTATCCGGCCGGCGAAAAGGTGTCTAGGAGAGTGATCGCCGCTGATGGTGGCCGGGGCAGCGCGATGGTGGGCGGTCTGCAAAATCCCGGCAAAGCCTCCGGCTTGGCTGGATACTACCGCCATGTCGACATCCCGTACTCCCCCGGAATCATTAACAACTGCGATTTGGACTCGACCAACCCGCAGGCGCCGTTGACAACCATACCCGACTCACCTCTCCAGCCTGCTAATCCCCATTCACGACCAATACTCTCTCCGTCTCAGAGTTATTCTACGCCGACCTTTCTCGTATCAAATACCTTCGTTTTCGACATTTGCTTTCTCGCCATATGACTCCGCAGCCGATCCGGGGTCCAACTCTGACCCTGCGTCTTATGACATCCCTATTTGGACGGCACGGCAGACACGGCAAAACAGGCAGTTCAGCTGCGACCAGTGCTCGCATTCGTTCAACGAACCTCGTGATCTCAATCGGCACAAGCAAGTTCACCTCCCCCTCAAACCTTTCCTTTGTTTATCTTGTGACGAGTCCTTTACGCGAAAAGACGCATTGAAGGTAAGCATCACCTTAAGAGTGGCGATGTAGCGTTACAAACCGGGGTGATGATAGTCTCGTGCCGCTTTATTGAGGGCAGAGAGCCTGAGCAAATCATGGGCTAACATACAAATAGCGGCACCGTTTGGTCAAGGGATGTGGCATTGAGGTCAATAATTACGACGATTCTAGCTTGAGAATCTTCTCAGATGACATGTTCCCCGGGAGCATTAGCTCAGCGGCTGATCGGGAAACCAGCGATTCCAACATCCCGGATCCATTTTCCTCTTTGCATCCCCCATCTTTTTACATGGGATGGGCTGGATCTCCAGGCACCTTTGGAGACGCCGACCGGCCTGGCTCACCCGATGTATCAACCCTTAGACACTATCCCACATCTTTCCAAACGACAACAGATGCCCTAGATAGATCTAGAGTCGAAGAAGACCTTGCTGGCATTGGCGACGGCTTGCCCCAATCCCCCTTTGTGGAAGAAAACCTTGCTGGCATTGGCGAGGAGCTGCGCCAGGCCCACCTTGTGGCAGCGTTTCGTGACGAGTCCCCCGTGTCATGGCGGGGGGGAAATCAGCCGGTCTTGGTGGGCTATCCGGATGGCTCGCTTAACACCAAGGAACCCAATGTGGCGTCGCTCCATACAAGCACACAGAGAGTGCCCGTTCCCGCCCATCCACTGCCCCTGACTAGTAAGGCCGAAGTACCCCTGACAGATTCAGGATATGGCTCAGCAGCAGGACTCCCGCCCCATATTCATATGACTCAAGGACACGAACTGGACGACGATCGTCAGACTGAATACTCAGACGCAACGGCTGTTCCCCAGAGCCACGCGCGAAACTATATCAACGAACTTTGCTACGACATTTCCGCAAGGTTAGGGCCTCACACCGATCTGAGAGGAAATGACCTGTCCATGTTACCGGCACTCATAAAGGCTCTCGCAATCAAAATCGCCTCTCACGAGCCATCCCAGGTAAACCGGGATATCATGTATTTCATCTACAAGCACCACAAGTCAGTTTGTCTTCGCCGGTACACGGCATTGAGTATAATGTATTGTCACTAATACTGGTGTAACTCAGGGAACTCACTCGACAGTTGAATGAGCTCCTGTTACAGGAAGGCGATGACAAAGCCCCAGACTACCTCGAAAATACCAGGGACGGCATGCAGATCTGGGAAAAGATGGACTTATGGCACACAGCGACTAGAGTGGATAGCCCGACTAAAGGAGAAGGTGACGACTTTTTCGAAGGAGTAGACGACGAAGACGGAGTCATGGCTGTTTCGTTACCTCTGTACAGCCGCATCGTCCTCAATAGCTCTGCATACGACTGGTTCATTGACAGTCTCAAAAGAGTATGCACGCAGCCATCTGTAGCGCTCCGGGATATAGCAAGTCGTATCCTATCCAGGCTTCCAACGGCAAGAATCAGCAAGCATCGGGTGCCTGATAATATTCAGGCGTCGTTTATAATGCCGATGGAACTAATGGCCAGCCGACACAGGCTATGGGGTTCCCAAGTCAAGTCCTCACCTGGGGATACCGTCTTAAGCGGCGTCATCACTCTCACTTCTTCTTCCGATGACAACTTACAAGCTACTTTTACCCACGACTATTTACACCAGACCTGGCCAGCTCTAGGCCGAGGACTGTTGGATGCGGTCGAGGCGGTGGTTTGCGGAGGCCCGGGAACTTCAACCAGAGGTAAACCCCAGTACGTACCGAGCCACAATCCCGTGTTCATGCTGACTTGTGAGAAGGGACGTTAGCGGACAAGACCGAGGTTCGAGTGCGATATAGCCCGGCGGATATAATAGTCGAGGTAACGGGGACAGCATACTCTATCGCCGAGTGTGGAGAGCAACTGAGTTGTCTCGCATGCGCTACCGAGCTTCCTGCAGCTGACAAAACCGTGTGCATGACGCCCGTCTTCTTCGATTTGCCGGATGTAACCAATAGCCAAGGCATTCTCGCTTCCAGCTTCAGGATTAGCGTACAAGGAAATGCGGTTCCTTCAAGCCAACTTCGGAAGCGACGCTGGTGCCGGACCGTTGAGCACTCTCTCTTTCCCGTAATCGTTCAGGGCTTCCCCACGATGGGGAGGCCAGAAGGATGTCCTGGTCTCGAAGTTTCGTATAGCATCCTGGTCGAAGCCCTCGGCCCGCTACCCTACCACACTCCATTTCGTCTTGAGCGTGACTCAATCAGCTTGGAATTAGTGAGCCGTGTAGATGGTAATATCTTCTACTGGCATGAAACAAGTCTCCAAAACAGTCGGAAGTGTTTTGGAGGTACTTCACGAAAGACCTTTCGCCAACTACCCTCTGACATCACAATCACCGACCTGGAATCAGGCCGCCACATAATCTGCCCGTGTTCCGGAATGCAAAGAGACATAGTAGAAGGTAATATACGCCGCACTAATTACGTCTTCTTTTTACACGGTAAGGTGCTAATACCCAAAGCAGAGAGCGATGATGCCGAGTCTATATTTGCTACAGACGAGTCGCTGGATCTTGGCTTTGTGTCCGAAGCTAGTAGTTCACAAACCACGGAAAAGCCGGCCGAAAACCCCCCAGCATATGATCTCTTCAAAAGAGTATTACACCGTCTAGTAGTAGAGTTCCAGGGCGAGAGCAGTACGCCAACCTGTACTGGCTCCTCGTCAGCGAGTACAACGGCAAAGGGAACTGGACCGCCTGATACAGCCTCTTCTTCTTCAACAAACCGTGCGAGCTGTACTGGTAGAAAGCGGCCACGTGGAGCTTCGGGAGACAGAGACAATGATGACCAAGAGAACCCACCGAACAAGAAAACAATGAGTCGAGGGTCCCCATGTCTCCCAAGACCCGCACTTCTCGCCTGCCCGTTTTGGAAGATGGATCCGAATACGCATTGGGGATGCTATGCTAAGAGGCTCACCAGTATTAGCTATGTAAAGCAGCATCTGAGCCGCAATCATACCCCGGCGTATTACTGTCAACGCTGTTTCACGATCTTCCAACACGCGGATACATATGAGGGGCACGTCACGGCCACTCCTCCGTGCACGAGAGGGCCCTTGGCGCGCCTTGACGGCATCTCACCAGCTCAGAGCAAAAGACTCCAGCGCCGAGGCAAGGGTTCGGTGGAACAGCAATGGTTCGCTATATGGGATATCGTGTTTCCACAAGACCGGCGGCCCCTCTCCGTTCACATGGATTACGACCAATCCGAGGATTTTGCGTCGTTTCAAGAGTTCATTCAGCGGAGAGGTGTGAGGATAGTCCGGAACGAGCTCGAGGCCAGTGGGCTATTCAGAGGATCAAGTGAATCAGACGGCAATTTACTAGATGGGGCTATCGAACGGGCTCTGGAAGGTATGTTCGAACGTTTCCGGTCGGGTCGACTAGATTACTCGGCGACATCCAACGTTCCGCAGTCATCTGGCGAAAACATCGCCCACTCGACTCGACACGAATCTGCGATGGCCAGCAGTACCACGGACAGCGGTGTTGGGCTTAACTCCGTTCTCTCATCTGGTGGGTCAGGAGCGAGCGATGAAGTCCCTCATCAACCCCTGGGCACCGATGCGTCTGCGCTAGCCTCCCTCGATAAGACTGGAGAAGCTGGGGTTACGGATGGCTTGTTCGATATAGCTGGAGATGATGGGTTGCGGTGGGATGACTTCATGAGGGAGTGCTGGAATATATAGCCTGCCGCCCCTCTATTACACTAGCAGGAGCAGCCGAAATGTAAGGTGGCTGACAAGCCTGGTTGCATACAGGCCATCCGTATTGCCTATCTGCGCTCATCTGTGATGCTTCATCCTATCTAAGACGTTCTATCATCCGACTGAGAATTTCATTGCTGGACGTTAGAAAACGAGATCTGCTAGTCTTGTGTCTTAGAGGTAGCCGGTACTGATTTCACTGTTGAACCTGTGGCCTGTTGTCGTGAGTACCTATCCTATTTGATCTGCCATTATTGGCGGGGAAGGGAAGGACTCGTATGTCATAGCCACGCTCCTCCTCGAGCCCATCAACCACTACAATTTTATCTCAGTTACCATGTCCAGATCGAAATCTGATATGCGTTTTTAGTGTTGTGTGCGAAAACTATTTACCGAAGGGTTGGGAAAGGCCGAAGTCTAGCCCAGGAGGTGCACCATTGTGTACCTTCCGGCACCGTTGTATCTACGCAGCTGATGCCTTGTATTTCTCCATATATTAGGTCTTGTTACCTAGAGCCTTCACTATCTTCCTGGCTCGGCGTTAAATTCATGCTGTCCTGATTTTTGTGGTTGTGCACTCGCTCCAGGTTCTGCCCGCCGTATTGCGGCCCCGTAAGATGTCAGAACCCTTTTTTGGAACAATGTTGCCAGATGCAGTACCTTTCATGTCTCAGGTACCACAGGCGTTGAGTGGGCAGGCGGCGCCCGATGTGAGAGGCGAACCAACTACACCGCCCTGAATCACCTCAGTCTAGCCTCGAAACCTGCCTAACTTCGTGACAACACAAAACAGACTCCAACACCGACTCTCCCGTCGTCCCAGTTACAGGTACTTCGGAAGGCGCGTACACAATCATACATCTGACGCCCTGTGAAATCCTGTCCGCCATGGCGGAGAACCAACGGCCTGCTCCTGCTCGACGAGTGTCCTCCGGACGCCCCCAGTTTTATCCAACGGTCCCCTGCAGATTCTACCAACAAGGTAGATGTGGAAAGGGTGCCAACTGCACCTTCTTACACCAAGACGTGTCCGAAGCCGTAGTCCCGTCCAGAGCGAACGGACACCTATTATCCCCGACGCACGTCTATGGCAGGTCCAAGGTCCCCTACAAATATTACGCCCGGGGTTCCTGCAGAAACGGTGTGAACTGCGCCTTTGCTTACTAGGAGACGACAGAACCCGGTCTGTTACCAGTGGACACGCGTCGCTAGGGGCATCCGACTCCCGAAGCCAAATTCCCTGCAAGTTTCTTATCAGCGGAGGCTGCAAAAATGGAGGAAGTTGCCCGTGGAGCCATGCTCAAAGAGAGGGTATGCAAAAGAACTCTAAGATGTGAGCTCTGTTTCGCCCGAACGACGCGCGGAGCAGGGCGTTTACACCCCCTTGCTTGGACGTTGATACTCGCCGATCTAGAAGCCGCCACAACAAAGGAAAACATCGTACAGCAAATCCCTCTTAGCATGGAGCCACGCCACGTGGAAATATGGAAGCCCAGCTACGATGAGTCACCAGACCTTATAATGGCAAAAATCAGGTCGATGATGATGGCTGTCGGGCCGCTCGACGCGTGGAAGACCAGAGTCAGGGACGAAGGAAAACGCATCAAGGCCACTGCCCGCTTTCAGGACGAGGAGGACGCCAGGTGGGGGGCTGACTCGCTGAACGGGGCCCAGCTGCCGTTTAGTAAGAACGCCAGATTGACCGCACAAGTAGTCTTTGCCGTAAGGCTGAAGGTCCCTGACCGCATATACGGCGCCGTGTGCGGTTAGATTGAGGCAGAGAAGCAGGAATGGAGCTCACAGCATGTGCTATTCATATCTTACCCGCAAGCCCTAGGGTACCGAGTCCTCATGTTAGAAGGGGAGAATATCAAAAGCGTGGCGGATGCCAGGGCCGGGCTTGAAGGGATACTGGCTGGGGAGGTCGCTCTTTATGATGGAAAGCCAGTGGGTGAGCGCGGTGTGGCCTGACCGCGCGATTAGTTCGTCCTCACAGCCCCACGTATAAGTCGAACTCATACAACCTGGATGCCGTCGCGCCTGCTGAGCGCTGCAATATCTCAGTGAGGTCCGGTCCTGGGTCCCTGAGATCGCAGTGGTTCTCTGATCGGACTTTAAGAAGTCCACAAGACCAGGCTCAGCGCAACAGCCGCTCTGGATTGCGCTGGTCTAATATCTAGCTTCAGGGTGTCCGTTCAACATAAGCCCCTACAAGCGAGGGGTCAAATCGTTCAGCTCATGTCATACACAATAGTCCCTCGAACCTCACATTCTGTGGGTTCCCTGATCAGGGAAAAACAATCTTGTCTTCTTGAAGTTTGAGTATTAGGGCTCCCCCAAGCTAAATACATCCCGGTGCAGCCTGGGGCTGAGCCCTGCCGAAAGGGGTTTACCTCCAGTTGGGCCGGACGACAAAGGAATTATGTAGACAGAACGAAAGTCCGGCCACACCACACCCATTCACCAGTATGGATCGAATCTTTCGGTTTGGCTGAGAGATCCCAAGGGAAGCTCAAGGAGATGGAGGCGCGCCTCAGTGTTATCATTACGCGGAACAAAAGGCGCTCCCGGCTCCACCTCTACGGGGCACCGGAGAGCGGCTGGAAGCTGCCAGGCAGCTCGAGGTTCTCGCCGCAGAAGAGGACTCTTCCGCCCGTGCTATTAATCTCACTACAGACCAATTTAGCTGGCCTGTCGTGGCGGCTTCAAATCTATCTCTTCTGTCCTGAGTGACGGTGCCGTGGCAATCGACATGACGTCTGCGCCACGGAGAATTCTAGTTAACGGCTCTCATGACAGCTTCATGCGCGCAAAGCATATGATTACCAACCAGGATAGGACATAAACCTGTGCGCCAATGAGGCAGCACCAGAGATTGCTCCATATGCTGGACAGAGGCCGAGGATCCCGTGCGCACGCCGTGCGCACGCACATACTGCGCCGACTGCTTCAAGGCCTTCTGTTTCAACAAACCCGAATGGGATTACGACTTTTGCGTCCGATCCGAGGGAAAAATGGGGAAGTGCGGGGCCGTTCTCGCCTTCACAGAGCTCCGGAAACTCCTGTTGTCCAACACCTTCGAGGACATGTTGGAGGCGTCATTCACCACCCACATCGAACGGCACCCAGACTACTTCCGGGTTTGTCGGACGCCGGACTGCGACCAGATATACCGCGTGACAACTACCTCTGGCACATTCACCTGTTCGCGCTGCTTTAATTCGACCTGTACGAAATGTAATGAGAGACACAACCCTAGTGTCTCGTGCGAGGAGCATCTCCGAGCAGGGGATCAACAGGTTCTCAAAGATGCAATGAAGAAGCTTAGGATCAGAGACTGTCCCAGGTCTAAAACGTCAATTCAGAAAAGAGACGGATGTAACCGTATCACATGTCGGGGCTGCTGGACGCACACCGTGCAGACTACGCATGGCGGCATCCTCTAGAAACACTATGGATGTCAAGATTATGGAACTCGATTTGTGTATTTTCCATAGTCGACGAACCTATGACAAGTGTTGGAATAGAGGCAGTCTTTCATGAAGCTGGAGCGGGGCCGGATAATCTTGCGGGTGAACTGATGCCCCATAGACACATGTAAACACTCAATTGTTGGCGAGAATTTCCTGAGTGCTGACGGATTAATTTGATATCTATGCCAAGGGCCTTGTTTCTATCAGTTTAATTTCACATTATTAGTAGTATAAAAACCCAGTCATGAGCCACCAGAAACTCAATAGCTGATCCTTCATTCCATGTCCAACGGTTCATTTCGAATGAGATGTTATTTTATTAGTTAATGAGAGTCTGCTCAGCTTAGCTGACGTAAAATTTGTAATACCAAACCATCAGGTCAGCGTGATACGGGAAGCCGTCTCCCAAGAATATCCTTCAGCATCGAGAGAAGCCCCTGACACCGATCAAGGATCGCAGTCCAAGCTTCCGGTCGCTTCTTCGCCAACGTGACCGCCGCGGCCGCCAAAATGACAGTAGCGAGAGGGAGCCCCTTGCCATAGCCAGGCTCCCTTCGCGAACGTGTGGCTGGATGAGTCGGGGGACCCTTAAGACGTCAATTATTAGCGGAGTCCTAGCACGAAGCTTGGGAGGTTTAGGTGACCTACAATGAAGTCCCAGTCTTTCCAGGCCGGGAACAAGCACCGATACCAAAATGTCGGCTGCGTGTAGGGGTATGTCATGGCGTTCCACGCCTTCTTGCCGTCAGCATCCTCCTTAACGTACCAGCTGCTGCACCCGCCAGAGCCCCACACGGACTTCTGCAAGTCCCTTTGGATCTCCTCGGCGTGGCGCGCCTCGGCGTCCAGCTTGACCTCCACAGCGCTGACCTTGCCATCGAGCACGGGCTTGACGATCCGTAGGGCGTAGTTGATGCCGTTTTCGATGGCCATGACCGTGGAGGTGTGGCCCGTGGCCGTGTTCGGTCCTAGTTGTTGGAGTTAGTTTCATGAGGCACACACGTGCGGGAAGAGTATACAATACCAAGAAGGAAAAAGAAGTTGGGGAACCCGCTCAGTGCGGTAGTGTTATACGCCTCGGTGCCTCCAAACTGTTCCCAGTGCTCAGAGAATGTTTTTCCTCCACGCCCACGGATATCGATGCCTGCCAGAAACTGGTTCGTAGCGAAGCCATTGGCCATAATGATCACATCAGCCTGGACAAGACCATCCTTCGTCCTTACCCCGTTCTTAGTGATCTCCTCAATAGGAGAGTTCGTTAGCGTAAGATTCTCTGCGTGCAGACTTGCGAGATACCCCGAGTCAAAGATCCTCCTCTTACATCCAATCTCCCAGTCCGGGATTAGCATGTCGTGGTACTTCTCTGGCGCCGTCCTCCGCATGTACCTCTCTGCTCTCGCCTGCCTATACCTCCTGAACTTCGAACCCGACTCTGTCATATAGAACCCCCTGAAAGAGTTCTCCGCCGCACAAAAGACGATGAATCTCTGCAGCATCATCGCACCGGGGACATAATTTAATACCGTCTGTATCGCCTTCGCGTTCTTGGCGTCAATGGGCGGCACGATCCAGTGCTTTGACCGGACGATCTGTGTCAGGTGCCTCGTCTTCCCCACGATCTCGGGCACGATTTGTGAGGCTGTGCAGCCATTTCCGATCACGACGACCCTCTTGTCTGTGAGGTCGACGTCCTTCCTCCATCTCGCGGAGTGGAAGATGGGGCCCTGGAAGGTCTCCACTCCGGGGGCGTCCAGCTCGCGTGGCTCGGTCAGCTGGCCGGCTCCCGAGAAGAGGATGTGGCACTCGTGGAGGAAGGTGGTTCCATCGCTGCGGCGTATCTGTAGGCGCCAGCGCTTCCTCTCGTCGATCCACACGGCCTTTTCTACAGTAGCACCGAAGGTCATTCTCTGGGTGAGGTCGTACTTGTCAGACACCCTCTTCAGGTAGGCCCAGAGCTCTTGATTAGGAGGCAAGACACGGGACCAATTCGGATTTGATTCGAAGGAGAAGCTGTAGAGTACGCTTGGGACATCGCACGCGCATCCTATGGTGATGTCTGTTAGCCCGCTGTGAGGAGGTGGGAAGGGAAATAGAGACATGCCTGGATAGCTGTTTGCGTACCACGTTCCTCCCAAGTTATCATGCCTCTCGAAAAACTGAATGTCGGAGATTCCGTACCACCTCTTTAGTGTTGCGCCAAGTCCGATGGCCGAGAAGCCACTGCCAATGCAAGCAAACTGGCTGTAATTGGAGCACACGTCATCCTCGAACCGCATTTTGAACGGAGATGTTTGCAAGCGGGAGATGAATATTTAGAGTGTTCTAAAGTTGCCGCCACGACCAGAGTCAAAGACGATAATTTGGTAGAAATAAACACGGTCCCTGGCATGCGGAAGTTGCCAGTGGGGGTGGGAAGCAGCTGGGGATGTCAGAACCTTAATTTAAGAACTCTTGGCTGTCTGCTAGTGACCGGAGACACGGTCGATTTTGACGGCTCCGCTCCTTCAGCCTCGGCTTGTTGGCGAAGAGGTTGCAGGGGAATGTGGGGTAGCTGGGCATCATGCGGAGTTGGTGTCCAGAATGATGTGTTGGCCACCGTGCCTAATTTAACAGTACTCGGATAGTGAGACCCGAGTACGGCCACACATCGTACTGTGTTAATCGATGGTAGAATGGGGTATTAACTGTAGTACGTGGGGCTCTAATATTGAGGATAAAACTTCACAAGGAGGAGAGTTTTATCGAAGTTTAGCATCGTCTGCCGATATAGCCTCTTCCTCCGATCTATTTCACCAACACAACCTTCATCCACTCTCGCATCGCCAATATGCACGGCCCATTCCACCCCATCTCCCCCTCCAACAGGATGAAATCGTGCGCCATTTTCTCTTGAAGATCAAACCGCACCTCCAACCTCTCACTGAGGCGGCGAACCCTCTCAACAAACGCAATAGCCTGATCCCGGAACACTTCATTGTCGCCAACAGTCACGAATATATGCGTCACAACCGAGGGCAGGCCCTCGAAGTAGAGGTCCTCTCCGTCCAAGGGAAACACCGCACCGTGAATACGCACCATCTCACTCCCAAGGAGCTCATTTCGCGCCTTCCTCACAACTGAACCGTTGATCATATCGACCCCGTTGTTCTCCGTGAACGAGGGATAGCTGACACCGCGCGAAAACCATGCCGAGACGAGGAATGCGCCGCCCAGTGGCTCGTCGACCTTAACATCTGGCACATCTGGCACCGGCAGGATGAGGTGGCAGAGAAGCTGTGCCGTCAGGTTCCCCCCTGCTGAATCTCCGCCGATGATGACGTCTTGCGGCCGGAACCCGCACGCGAGGATCCGTGACAGGCCGCTGGCAGCCTGTTGTAGTTGGGTCGGGAATCGCGCGGCAGGAGTAAGAGTGTACTGCAGTACAGCAACAGCCGTTTCCACGCCCCCAGTCTCAAGGCTCGGCGCGACATATGCCCGCCAGCACCATTCCAGATGGCCCTTCTGGATGGGAGCAAAATAGCCGCCGCCATGGAAGAAGAGTACCACCTTCTTAGCGCGCTGGCGATCCCCTATCCAGAGTAGATTGGACTTCATCTCCGTGTTGAGAGGGTCGATGTCAGTCTTCAGTCTGGCCTGTACCTCAGCCTGGCCAGCCTTGGCAGCCATTTTGCCGCTGGAGTTAATCCAATGACGGTATGCGCTGTTTGTGGACCGGGAGCAGTACTGGATCTGCCGGGGCGTCATGTTATGCATAATCGCCCTGACGGCTGCAGCCATGATGTACGATGTCACGGGTCGGCCTCCCCGGCGCCCGATTATTAGGAGAGTGCGCACGATAGACCCTGCGACTTGCCATGGTGCTACGGGGTTCACGTCAGTAGAGGTCCTCCTGTGTCTAGCTTCAATAATCAGGTAACTCACTAAAGAATACCAGTCGAAAGACTAGGCGGGCCTTCTCGGACAAGGTAAAGTCGGACTGCATGGTGAACGGTGTTTAGGATGTATTCCCAATCATACTATCAACCGAAGTTTTGGGGGCGAATAATCGAACCCCAGTGTAAGCAGAATGCAAGCGGCGCATAAAGTAGTCCAAAGTTCGCTCTCGGTTCTCATAGTATGTAATAACTTCCTCTTACGGAGTGGACAGATCATGTTGGATTACCGGAACCCCGTCCGTCTCTCTTTTCCTATCTAACTGAGTGGAAGCTTAGACCTCCTTATATAGATAGTCCGGGTATGTGGCAAATGCCTCTGTCCGTGGCCACATAGTCGCTTCTA